>CM050165.1:441137642-441243525 GCA_027410445.1 Discoglossus pictus | reverse complement strand
ATAGGGGGTAATTCACTGGGGCCGGGGTAGCTCACCAGGGGATTCACTGTGGATGGAGCAATTCACTGGGGCTGGGGAGGTCACTGAGGAATGCACTGGTTCTGGGACAGGCAATTCACTGGGGCTGGGAGAGGTCACGGGGCAATTCACTGGTGCTGGGGCAGGTGATGGAGAAATTCACTAGGGCTGGGGGAGGTTACGGGGCAATTCACTCGGGCTGAAGGTCAATTCACTATGACTGAGGCAGGTGATGGGGCTGGGGAGGTCACAGGGATATTCACTGGGGCTGAAGCAGGTGATGGGGCAATTTACTGGGGCTGGGGGAAGTCACGGGGCTATTCACTGGGCAGGGGGAGGTCAAGGGGCAATTCACTGGGGCATAGGCAGGTGATGGTTCAATTCACTGGTGCTGTGTGAGGTCTTGGGGCAATTAACTGGGGCTGGGGCAGGTGATGGGGTAATACCCTGGGGCTGGGGAGATCATGGGGCAATTTACTATGGCTGAAATGCAATTCACTGGGGCTGGGGCAGGTGATGAGGCAATTCACTGGAGCTGGGGAAGGTGATGGGGCAAATCACTGGGCTGGGGAGGTCACAGGAGAATTCACTGGGGCTGGAAGAAAATCCACTGGGGCTTAAGCAGGTGATGAGGCAATTCACTTGGGCTGGGCAGGCAATGGGACAATTCAATAGGGCTGGGGGAGGTTACGGGGCAATTCACTGGGGCTGAAGGGCAATTCACTGGGACTGGGGAAGGTGATGGGGCACTTCACTGGGGCTGAAGCAGGTGACGGGGCAATTCACTGTGGCTAGGGGAGGTCATGAGGCAATTCACTGGGTCTAGGGTTGGTGATGGGATAATTCACTATGGTTGGGGGAGGTCACGAGGCAATCAACTGGGGAATAGACAGCTGATGGGTCAATTCACTGGTACTGGATGAGGTCATGGGGAAATTCACTTGGGTTGGAGCGCAATTCCATGGGGATGGGACAGGTGATGGGGCAATTCACTTGGGCTGGGGAAGGTGATGGGGCAAATCACTGGGGCTGGGGAGGTCACGAGGCAATTTACTTGGGCTGGAGGGCAATTCACTAGGGCTGGGGCAGGTGACGAAGCAATTCACTGGGACTGGGTGAGGTCACAGGGCAATTCACTGGGGCAGGAGCAGGTGACGATTCACTGGGGCTGGAGGGTAATTCACTGGGGCTTGGGCAGGTGATGGGCAATTCACTTGGGCTGGGCAGGTGATGGGGCAATTCACTAGGGCTGGGGAGGTTTCAGGGTGATTCACTGGGGCTAGGGCTGGTGATGGGATAATTCACTATGGTTGGGGAAGGTCACGAGGCAATTCACTGGGGCATAGACAGGTGATGGGTCAATTCACTGGTGCTGTGTGAGGTCTTGGGGCAATTAACTGGGGCTGGGGCAGGTGATGGGGCAAATCACTGGGGCTGGGGAGTTCACAGGACAATTCTCTTGGGCTGGAGGGCAATTCACTGGGGCTTGGGCAGGTGATGGGGCAATTCACTTGGGCTGGGCAGGCAATGGGGCAATTCGGTAGGGCTGGGGGAGGTTACGGGGCAATTCACTGGGGCTGAATGTCAATTCACTGTAACTGGGGAAGGTCATGTGGCATTTCACTGTGGCTGGGGGAGGTCACAGGGGAATTCACTTGGGCTGGGCAGGTGATGATGCAATTCACTAGGGCTGAGGGAGGTTATGGGGCAATTCACTTGGACTGGGGAAGTTGATGGGGCAATTCACTGTGACTGGGGCAGGTGATGGGGAAATTAACTGATGCTGGGGAAGTCACAGGACAATTCATTGGGGCTGGGGGGCAATTCACTGGGGCTGGGGGGCAATTCACTGGGGCAGGGGCAGGTGATGGGGCAACTCACTGGGGCTGGGGAGGTCACAGGGAAATTCACTGGGGTTGGGGAAGGTGATGAGGCAAATCACTGGGCAGAGGAGGTCACGGGGTAATTTACTTGGGCTGGTGGGCAATTCACTGGGGCTTGGGCAGGTGATAGGGTAATTCAATTGGGCTTGGCAGGTGAAGGAGCAATTCACTAGGGCTGGGTGAGGTTATGGGGCAAGTCACTGGGGCTGAAGGGCAATTCACTGGGACTGGGGAAGGTGATGGGGCATTTCACTGGGGCTGAAGCAGGTGATGGGGCAATTCACTGGGGCTAGGGCTGGTGATGGGATAATTTACTAGGGCTGGGGGAGGTCACGAGGCAATTCACTAGGGTATAGACAGGAGATTGGTCAATTCACTGGTGCTGGCTAAGGTCATGGGGCAATTCACTGGGGGAGGGGCAGGTGATGGGGGCAACTCACTGGGGCTGAGAGGGTCACAGGGAAATTCACTGGGGTTGGGGAAGGTGATGAGGCAAATCACTGGGCTGAGGAGGTCACGGGGTAATTTACTTGGTCTGGTGGGCAATTCACTGGGGCTTGGGCAGGTGATGGGGCAATTCAATTGGGCTAGGCAGGTGAAGGGGCAATTCACTAGGGCTGGGTGAGGTTATGGGCCAATTTACTGTGGCTGAAGGGCAATTCACTGGGACTGGGGAAGGTGATGGGGCAATTCACTGGGGCTGAAGCAGGTGATAGGGCAATTCACTGGGGCTAGGGGAGGTCATGAGGCAATTCACTGGGGCATAGACAGGTGATGGGTCAATTCACTGGTACTGGATGAGGTCATGGGGAAATTCACTGGGGTTGGAGCGCAATTCACTGGGGATGGGACAGGTGATGGGGCAATTCACTTGGACTGGGAGTTACAGGGGCAATTCACTGAGGCTGGGGGAAGTATCACCTGGGATGTTATATAGATAAAGCAATCAGTGAATGAAGGGACACAGACCTTGTTCTGGTTTTTAGAGAAATCTTTCAAAGGAGAGGAGAAGGGAGCTACTTTTCCCAGGGAATTTCAGAGGTGTCAACAAACTTTAGGGTAATGCAAACAATTTTTTCAGACAATATAAATTCTTTTCTACAGGATGCATTCATAACCCACCTCACTTTAATATGCCTTTAAGTAGTTATGTAGTTAAGTAGTAATTTTGCAGGGCAAGGCTGTCCTCTGTGTCCTTTGATTTTTATTTTGATAGAACCTCTAGGTGAAGCACTTCAAAATGGCTCAAGAATAGCGAGTAAGAATAGGAGCTAATTATAATAAAGCCAGGTTGCTCACTGATGACACTGTAATGCTCCTAGAAGTCTCTTGATGTCTCTAAGTGTTTGAGACAAATTAAGAATTCAGTTCATTGTCAAATTTTTAAATAAATATATATAAAATAGAGATTTTACCCAATAAGGAATTTGTGTAAGGAAAGAGTTAAATCTGAGGAGGAGCTCCATTATTTATTTCCATTTGTTAATTACTATTTAGCCTGCAGTCTGCTCCTCCATTCAACAACACTCAACAGCCATTAGGTTTGTCATTAAATTTTATTGCAAGTGAGATTGAAAAAGAATAAAGTATTTATCAAATATGCTTTTGTAAGATATGTATTTCAAATAGATTCTCTGCTTTGTATACAGTATATACTGCATAACTTATGGCCCCCGAATGTTATTTAATAAACTCACTCTTGGCTTATAAAATACTATGATTGACAGATATTTGTTTACCTCTACATATGTCTAGAATCTGCCCATCCTTTCTGCCTATAACTATATTCATAACTGCGTCAATATCGGATATTAAACATCGTAATGCTCTGCACGTAGCAGCATATGGAGCCGGAGGGAAATTACATCACTTATGGGCTTTTATAAAAGTTCCTTATCAAAAAAATGTAACAAGGTATTTGCACAACTGGCTACTGAAAATAACAAAAGTGAATAAAAAAAAAAAGATAAATTCCCAAGTATAAATATAATTTGAAAAAAAAAAAATTATAAAATATTCTCAACATCCCATAAATATAAAAAGATAGGGGAATAAATTGTATAGTACATGGTGGGGAATCTGATATGCTGCATAAATAATCCTAAAACATGTAGCTCACTCCAAAATGTATGAGGCTGTCACTGAAGGCATTCAGATCTCTCTCTGTAGCCTGAGCAAAGTTAATTGATATAGAATCAAGATGTGCGAGTAGGTTTAATAGAGATAGCAGGGGCACATGTAGGCTTTATGCTGCCCTAGCTCCATTCAGACTCACGTGCCCAGTTACTACATCTTCTTTCCCCTTGCATTATCCAAAGTCATAGGCCATGACATAGTGTGTCCATATGCAGATGTCTTTATGTGGTGACATTTCTATGTGTACTTGACCTGTTCTGCATTACTGTAAACATACATATTTATGTGTATGCATAAAACCTAAATGTATCGCTGCTATAAACAGGAATTAAGGCTAGGGACATAATGACCAAATAGTAGAATACAAAGGCCTCAATTCAATTGAGCTATTGTTGTTTACAGGAGCCTGTAATGTAGCTCGTAAACTCATTTTCTATTCAATTGGTGTCTTTTCGCGAGTCGCAAATGATCTACGGGTTACAGGCTTAAAATCCCTGCGGTTGTTAAAACCATAACCTACACCCCATCTAAGCCTTTGATCTTTCAAGCCTGCAAGTGTTACAATTGTTGACTTTTAAAAGTAAATGCTTTTTTTCTTGTTCGGGGAGTGTGCGTGGAAGGGAATTCCTGGGGACTCCCTCCACTGCGTGTATGAATGGAGGGAATCCCCAGGAATTCTCTTTAGTTTAGGGTGATATGAGCTCAGTAATTGACTGAGCACAGCCCTTCCCAGCAAAAGTCTTGTAACTTACTCCAAGGCTTGGATTTGTGAGATGTGTCTGTGCTCACTTACATTACCAATGAAAAGCATTAAATACGTGTTTTCACTACAAGAAAAAAGCTTCTACAGTAGATTTATTGGAGCAAAGTTATTTGCGTTTCTTGAATAGACTAGGGCTGTTGTGACTGAGATGGGTGCCCTAAATACATTTAAATGCCATAAATAAATATAACGGTATTGCTAATGGGCTCATTTTTGATGTTTCTATTCTTTCCTTGAGTGATTTTGGAAATTAAGACCAGATCTCTGGGTCTTTAGTGTTTGTCTAGTGAGCCGTGTGTAATTTACTTCCAGCAGGCGTATAATGTTTATTGGTATTTTAATACTTAAATATGCAATGGCTGTACTGGGCCGTCGGAATGGTAAATTTGCATAGTGACATGGAATAGGATTTGTCTGAAATAGGTGGGTTGGTGACAAAATCATATCACCTGCACATAATTCAGCTTTATATTGTTATTTTTCTTTTTTTTAAGTTTTTTGTGACAGGATTCCTTTCGGGGTACCTCTTATGGTCTAAGAGCTCAATGTGCGCTAGTGTCATGACTGACCTATGGGTGCCAGGATGGGAGAACCCTGAGCTTCATAAGTGAGTGCCTGTACAGCACAAGATTGAACTGACAACGCTCTGAACTCAAGGACTATTTTGTTATGACGTAATAACCGGTATAATGTTAGGCCTCAGGCTGTGATCTGGTACCCCGGAACCCCAAGGAGCATGGCCTATGAGTATTCAGGACTAATAAGAATTGGTTATAGCGTTTAGTGTTCAGGTTGTGGTTGCCACATGACACTGTTATGCCAAGTCCCTTTTCAAAGTAACATTTAAAATGTAATGTTATAATGTTTAGCATAGTGATTTGATCTAATAGGATGTTTTGGGCCATTGGGCCATTGTATAAGGTTTACATAATGAATTTGTGCTACAAGTAGACCCTAGGATATGCTAATATTATATAAAGCTACATCAGTCACTTATGGGATAAAGGTTTAAGTATCTACCAAAGTTTATGTGGATATACAACTACTGAGACCAGCCAGGCATGCATCCTCCCTGGCCTCAGATAATCATAAAGGGGAAGTTAGTTTATGGCCTCTGTGAAATCAGATCTAGAAACAGAGATGAAGGTTGGAAAACTTGGTGACTGGGTGTGGGGGAAGTCTTTTGGCGTTTGAACATTTTCTGTACAAGCCAGAATAAGCGGTCAGTCTCAGTCTGCCTCTGAACTAACAAAATGTACTCTGTGATTTCTCTGCTGCTCCATGAATGGTGTTCTGATCTGATTTGAATTGCTGTTATGCTGAGATGAAAATAACGTCACAACCTGCAGATTGTTGCTATAAGCTACAGTAGGAGAATTGTGGTTGTACTGAGTGGCTAGTCTCTGGGTCGTGACAGCTAAGTTTTGGTCTAAGAGTTCAATGTGTTCTATCCATATGTAGTTCTTCTTCAGGTGAATTGAATGTAAGTTGTGGGAAAAAAAATGAGTAAAATATCTTTCAGGGATGCCTCTCAGTCTGAGATGGTCTCTTCTCGATCTGTTGTCAGATCCTCCTGCATTTTTTGACTTCAGCACAGCTGCTTTTCAAATCCTTGACCTCCATATTTGTGGTTGCATTTATATTATATTTTAACCCCTTTCTTGCCATTATCACAGCAAGGCATGTTATCACTTTAAATAAATTGAGAGTTGTTGCTTATTATGTAACAGCTCTTTGCAAGAGTTATTCATAACAGAAGGGGTTCATTTTACATGTAAGGTATAGGCCCATTGTGAGTGCACACAGTGCTCTGTGGAACACATAGGCTTAGGGTAGATTCCTAGAGGAGCCATATACTTGCTACTTAGGTAAAATCTTAAATAGAGCTGGAAACACATTGGCCCTTATTAAATTAGCCCTCGTAGTTCCCTCGGTCCTCGCAAAAGCCATTTTTTTGCTGTTTGCGAGGACCGATTCCCCAATACGTCCCTCGCAGCCTAATTTGCAAGATGACTCCGAAAAATGGCAGAGAATAAGCTCAGAGAGAGCTGCAGAGTAACATGCAGCCTTAAATCTATGAGGTGAACTTCGCAATTTGGAAGAATCCCTTTGAGCACACAAAAGTGCCAGCAAGGGATCCTAAACCACATACCTGCTGCATTGGAGCAGCCCGAGACAGTCGTGTGATGCTTCCCCCTGCTCCCTAAACACATCACCATGCTGCAGGGGTCCCTCCCACATTAACCCCTTGCAGCGGGGTTCACCGATCTGCATAGATCAGGCCCCCTCTGCATTCAAAACTTTTAAATTCCCCACTTTGACTCCTTAAAGGTTCTGCTGCACACTATTAGCCAATCCCGGACAAGGCACATAAAATTAACTCCCTCTATGTTGGGGGTCACCATTGGGACCTCCAAAGTGTTCCGACATTAACCCCTTGCTGCAGGGGTCCATAGGGACCCCCGCAGCCCCCCCCCACATTAACCCCTTGCAGCGGGGATCCACGATCGGCACTGATCGTGACCCTGTTGCATTTAAAAAAATGTAATTTCTCACCTCGCGGGTCCTTAAAAGACCGTTAAGATCCTGAAAGGACCTGCACTAAAAAAGTATTAACCCCAGGCAACTAAAATGAACCCCATCACTCATGGGGGTCAATACAGACCCCCATGACCTCTTAATTAACCCTGTCACTCATGGGGGTCAATACAGTACCCCATAAGCCTCTATTTAACCTCATCAGTCCCATAAGGGTATATTATGACCCTTATGGGGCAGTTACATCCCTAACATTAACCATATAAGTACCATGACGGTCCTCAAGGACACTCATGACACTAACTACAAACACTAAACTGCACTATACCCCCCAATAAACCATTAAATCTAAACTAATCCCCCTCTACACTAATCTATTAACAACTACACTACCTACCTACACTACCTACCCCTAATAAACCCCCCACCACTCTTATAAAAACCTAAGTCACAAAAAATAAAAAATCTACATTACAGAAAATAAAAAAACCTGTCACAAAAAATAAAAATAGGTACATTACAACCCCCACCCCCACTACAGAAAAAACAATTACACACCTGAAAAGGAAAGACATACAAAATACAATACAATACATACAATACAAATAAAATAAAATACAATACCCCCTATCTATCTAACATACAATCAATCCTAATATACAATAAATCCTAACTATGTAAAATACATACCCCTATCTATCTAATATACAATAAACCTAATTATCTAAAATACATACCCCTATCTATCTAATATACAATAAATCCTAACTATCTAAAATACATACCGCTATCTATCTAATATACAATAAATCCTAACTATCTAAAATACATACCCCTATCTATCTAATATACAATTCTATCGCCAATGTGTGAGCCAATCAGGATGGGATACACCCCAAAATCCCACTCTGATTGGCTAACGCACCTGTCAATCTTTATATAAACCAATCAGAAGGCTTTAATGCCATCGGCCAATGACAATGAGATGCACCCTCACGGGTTGATTGGCTGAAGACATCTGCGCCTTCTCATTGGCTGTAATACTGATTGACATTGACAGCCAATCAGAAGGTGACAATGCCTTCAGCCCATCACTCCATGGGGGTGTATCCCATTGTGATTGGCTGAAGGGGGATTTATTTTAGATAGTTAAGATTTATTGTATATTAGATAGATAGAGGGATGTATTTTAGATAGTTAGGATTTATTGTATATTAGATAGATTAGTGGATGTATTTTAGATAGTAGGATTGATTGTATATTAGATAGGATTGATTGTATGTTAGATAGATAGGGGGTATTGTATTTTTTTTTTGTATTGTTTGTATTTTATTGTGTATGTATTTCCTTTTCAGGTGTGTCATTTTTTTTCTGTAGTGGTGGTGTGGGGGGGTTGTAATGTATTTTTTTTTTTCTGTAATGTTCCTTTTTATTTTTTGTGACTTAGGTTTTTTTATTTTCTGTAATGTAGATTTTTTATTTTTGTGAAGTTTTTTTTATTTTCATTAGAGTGGTGGGGGTTTATTAGGGGGTAAGTAGTGTAGGTAGGTAGTGTAGGTGTTAATAGATTAGTGTAGAGGAGAGTTAGTTTAGATTTAATGGTTTATTGGGGGGTATAGTGCAGTTAGTGTCATAAGGGTCTTTGAGGACCATCATGGCACTTTTGTGGTTAATGTAAGGGTTGTAACTGCCCCATAATGGTCATAATATACCCTTATGGGACTGATGGGGTTATATAGAGGCTTATGGGGGTCTGTATTGACCCCCATGAGTTATAGGGTTAATTAAGGGCTTATGAGGTCTGTATTGACCCCCATTACTGACAGGGTTAATTAATGCTTATGGGGGTCTGTATTGACCCCCATGAGTTATAGGGTTAATTAAAGGCTTATGGGGGTCTGTATTGACCCCAATGAGTGACAGGGTTAATTAAGGCTTATGGGGGTCTGTATTGACCCCCATGAGTTATAGGGTTAATTAAGGGCTTATGGGGATCTTTATTGACCCCCATGAGTGACAGGGTTAATTAAGGCTTATGGGGGTCTGTAATCACCCCCTTGAGTGACGGGGTTAATTAAGTACTTATGGGGGTCTGTATTGACCCCATGAATTATAGGGTTAATTAAGGGCTTATGGGGGTCTGTATTGACCCCCATGAGTGACAGGGTTAATTAAGGGCTTATGGGGGTCTGTATTGAGCCCCATGAGCTAAAGGGTTAATTAAGGGCTTATGGGGGTCTGTATTGATCCCCATGAGTGACAGGGTTTATTAAGGCTTATGGGGGTCTGTATTGACCCCCATGAGTGGCGGTGTTAATTAAGTGCTTATGGGGGTCTGTATTGACCCCAATGAGTTATAAGGTTAATTTAGGGCTTATGGAGATCTGTATTGACCCCCATGAGTTATAGGGTTACTTAAGGGCTTATGGGGGTCTGTATTGACCCCCATGAGTGACAGGGTTAATTAAGGCTAATGGTGGTCTGTAATGACCCCCATGAGTGACTGGGTTAATTAAGTGCTTATGGGGATCTGTATTGACCTCCATGAGTTATAGGGTTAATTAAGGGCTTATAGGGGTCTGTATTGACCCCCATGAGTTATAGGGTTAATTATGGGCTTATGGGGGTCTGTATTGACCCCCCATGAGTTATAGGGTTTATTCAGGGCTTATGGGGGTCTGTATTGACCCCCATGAGTTACAGGGTTTATTAAGGGCTTATGGGGGTCTGTATTGACCCCCATGCGTTATGGGGTTAATTTTAGTTGCCTGGGGTTAATGTTTTTTAGCGCAAGTCCTTTCAGGAACTTTATGGTCCTTTAAGGACCCTCGAGGTTGGAAATTTAAAAATATAAATGCAGCTGGGTCATGATTGGTGCCGATCGGGGACCCCCGCTGCAAGGGTTAATGTGGGGGGCTGGGGGGGTCCCTATGGACCCCTGCAGCAAGGGGGGGTTCATTTTAGGTCCCGGGGGTTAGTTTGAGTACCCTCCATGGCAGGGCTTATGTGTGAGACTGCCGCGGAGGTCCCGTTCAGAACCCCTGCAGCAATTGATGAGGTGTTGGAGCCTGCAAGATCATCTCTCAGGCTGTCACTCCTCATGTACATTTTCTCCATGTTGATATGGATGGCCGTGCTGAGTAGCTCACACGTTGCTTGCTGCAGGGCTAATTTCCAGCACGTAAGATTTAAGGAGAAACCTCGTATCTACAAGTCCGGAATTTAATAATGCTGTTGATTTCTAGAGAAAACTAATTTCATTTGATTAGTCTTTCTTCATAACTTGGCCCCTCCATTCCCATATTAGTTTTGTTGCCCTTTACTGTACTTTCTTCAGCTCTAAAATTTCCTTTTTTTGAAGTGGTGCCCAAAATTGTACAAATGAGGGTGTACTAGGGATTTGTATAGTGGCAGAATTATCAGCGCTATTAAATTGGAGCTATGTTTTAAATCATAGCTTTAAAATCATATTAAATCGTAACTGTCATCTTAGGGCTATTTGTGTGCTAAGATGCCTCGTAACGTTGCTCGCAGCGGGCTTTGCGTGTTAAGGCGCAGGACGGCTGAGAATATGCTATGAGATGAGTAACGTTGAACATCGTGCACGTAAATCCTTTGATTCAACGAGCCCATAACCGCTACTTGTTCAATTCAGCTATTAACTTGCAACGTGGTCACTTGTGAGCCAGCCCGTAAAACGCAAATGGTGCCCAAAGACCTATGACCTATGATGACCAAGTTTGTAAAAGCCCTTATGTTAGCTGCGTGAATAGCAGAAGAGACCCCTGCTGCAGCCCCCAAACCTCCCTCCGGCCCCTAAAGCTGCCCCCTGCTCCCCAGATGCTGCAGGGATCCCAATCTGGACCCACGCAGCCTCCCAGTATTACCCCTTGCTGCGAAGGTCCAAATTGGGACCTCTGCGGCAGTTAAAGTGTTAACCCCTACCTGTGGTGCCATTTCAAAATTTTAACGGAGCAGGCAAGAGTAGCCTCAATTGTGGCTGGGTGCTCCTCCAGGGAGGTTTTTTTTGGAGGGGCTCAGCCTGCAAAGACTTCAAGGAGGTTGATGGATGGCCATATGGGACAGGTAAGTGTACTATTTAGAATGTAGTGTATTATATGTTGCATTTATTTATTTATTAATTGTAATGTTTCTTTTTTTGTAGGGTGCCAGACCTTTTTGGATTGGGCCCTTCTCTAGGGACAAAGCACAGAAGGCCATCGTCGCAGGAGGGGCATTTGGGCAAGGTAAGTGGTCTTATTTTTTCTATTCTAGGTTTATTAAAGGGGGTTGTTTTAGGTGTAGTTATAGGCTTTTCTATTTTATGTAATTATAGGCTTTCTTATTGTATGTAATGATTTGTTTTTTTGTGTAATGTAGGTTTTTATTTCTAGGGGATTTTTGTTTTTTTATTTCCTGTAATATCAATTTGTTAATTTGTTTTAGTGTATAGGTTTATTTTTTTGTAATGTAGTTGTTTTTTTTCAGTAATTGTAGATTTTTTAATTTTGTGTAATTCTAGTTTTTTTTCTGTAAGTTAGGTTTTTTATTTTCTGTAGTTTAGGTTTTTTATTTTCTGTAATGTCGTTTTTTTATATTGTGTAATTAGTGGGGTAATAGGGATTTTATTAGGGTGTTAGTTGGGTAGTATAGGGGTTAACAGGGTAGGGGGTTTTATGGGGTAGACAGGGATTAACAGTGTAGAGGGGGGTTTATAGTGTAGTGTAGGAGTTGGGTATGTAGTGTATGGGTTAATAGGGTAGGGTAGAAGGAGGTTTATGGGATGGGTTTACTGGGTACATTTGGGATTAAATAGGTTACATAAAACTATATAGGGGTTAAATAGGACTAGATGGTGTAAAATAAGACTAGATAGGGTTACATAAGATTAAATAGGGTTACACAGGCCCAGTTAAGGTTAAATAGGACTAGATGGAGTAAAATATGACCATATGGCATTAAAAAGGACTAGATATGGTTACATAGGACTAGATAGGGTTACATAGGACCAGTCAGGGATAAATATGACTAGATGGGGTTAAATATGACCAGATGGGGATAAATAGGATGACATAAGGTTAAATAGGACTTGATAGGGTTACATAGGCCCAGTTAGGGTTAAATAGGACTAGATGGAGTTAAATAGGGCCAGATGGGGTTAAAAGGGATTATACAGAGTTAAATAGGACTAGATAGGTTTACATAGGCCCAGTTAGAGTCAAATAGGACCAGATGGGGTTCAATAGGACTTTATGGGTTAAATAGGACTAGATAGGGTTACATGGGACTAGACAGGGTTAATAGGTCTAGATGGGTTAAGTGGTTAGTGATAGGGTTAATTAGGTATGGTGAGTATTAAATAGGGTTAATTAGTTAGAGGTGGTTAATTAGTTACAGGGGGTTAATTATTTAGCAGGGGGTTAATAGAATGTTATAGGGTAGGATAGGGGTTAATAATGTAAGGTAGGGGTTAATAGGGTAGGAGTTTATTGGGTACATTTAGGGTTACTGGGGTATACTTAGGGTCAATGGGGTTTAATTAGGGTTAATGGATAAACGGGGTATAATGAGGGTTAATTGGGTTTAGTTAGGGTAAATGGCTATAGCTAGGGTTAATAGGCTTTAGTTAGGGTTAATGGGTCAATGTGGTATAATAAGGGTTAATAGTGTAGTGTACTGCTTAGACTTAGTGTCATGAAGGTCCTGGAGGACCCTCATGGAAACTTATGGTGTTAATATAGGGGTTAATAGTGTCCTATAGGGGTCTATAGGGGTTAATTGTATTCTCATGAGGGTCTATAAAGACCCCAATGAGTGATGAGTTTACTTTTAGGTGCCTGGAGGTATTTATAGTACCCTCGTGGCAGGCGTTCATTTTTTATTTAGCTCAGGTCCTTTAATTACCCACAGGGTTTGAAATTTGAAGTTTTAAATGCAAGGGGTAATGTAGGAACACCGTGGGATCCCGATGGGGACACCCAGCATTGGGGGGATAATTATAGGTGCCATGGTGGTACTTATAGTACTTCTGCAGCCGGTATTGCGCAATAGTGTACCACCAGCCCTTTAAGGGCCCACAGTGGGTCATTTAAAAGTTTAAATGCAGCAGGGGTCACGATTGGTTCACCCGCTGCAAGGGGTAATATGGGGACACTGCATAGATGGGGTTAATTTTCAGTGCCGGGTGTACTTGAAGTACCCCCTGCGGCAGGTCTTCAGTTCTTTATACCGAAGAAAAGAACTTATTTAGCTCATTTGCCTTTTCCTGGTCACTAATTATCAGACGGCCTGTGTTACATTGTAATGTTCCTATAGCTTCCTTCCTGGCCTTCTTTCCATTAATATATTTAAAAAAATATTTCAGGGTTAGTCTTACTCTCCTTTGCAAATGTTTTTTTTTCTATATTAGCAAGTAATAAACAAATAGCACTTTTACAAGCCTTGTTGTCTCATTGTACTCACATAAAGCAGCCTCTGTTCAATCTTTTTTGTATAATTCAAATACCTGTTTTTTACCCTGTATCTTGGTCTTTAAATCAAATCTTTGAATCATATGTGCATACTCCTTTTCCTTTTATTGACTGCAATAAAATGTGAAGCCTGGCAATGCTGTTTGCCACACAATGGGAGCCTCTCACCCTTCGGCGCTCATCACAGGCCTCGCAATGAGCTCCTTTGGCGCTCATCATGGGCCTCGCAATGAGCGCCTTTGGCGCTCATCATGGGCCTGGCAATTAGCGTCTTTGGCACTCATCAAGGTTCTTGCAATAAGTGGCTTTGGCTCTCATGATGGGCCTCGCAATGAGCACTTCTCCCCCCCTCTACTTTACTGGCCTCGCAATGTGTGCCTGTGTTTTTACCCCCTCTTCCTGCCCTGTGTATTTCCCCCCCTGCCCCCCATGTCTCTTACCCCCTCTCCCTCCCCTGTGTCTCTTTCCCCCCTCTCACTCACCTGTGTCTCTTGCCCCCACCTCTCCCTCCCCTGTATCTCTTGCCCCCTCTCCCTCCCCTGTGTCTCTTTCCCCCTGTGTCTCTTCCCCCTGTGTTTCTTCCCCCTCCCTCATGTCTCTTCCCCCCATTTCCCTCCCCTGTGTCTCCTCCCCCTCCTCTCCCTCTCCTGTGTCTCTCCCCCCTTCTCTCCCTTCCCTGTGTGTCTACCCCCCTCCTCTCCCACCCCTGTGCATCTCCCCCTCCCCTGTGTCTCTTTCCCCCTCCTCTCCCTCCACCACTGTGTCTCTCCCGCCTCCTCTCACTCCCTGTGTCTCTCCCCCCTCCTCTCACTCCCATGTCTTGCCCCCTCCTCTCACTCCTCTGTGTATCTCCCCCCTCCTCTCACTCCCCTGTGTCTCCCCCTCCTCTGTGTCTCCCCACCTCCTATGTGTCTTCCCCCTCCTTCCCTGTGTGGCTCCTCTCCTTCTCTGTCTCCACAGCTCAGCCGCAATGTGCATGCTTGTCCCTTTGTGCATCCCTTTGCGCTATGTGCATGCGTGGCTTAGGAGTTGCGGCAATCGTAGTTGTCAAACTGCCATCGTTCCGCAAGCTTGATGACAAATCGCAGTTTGACAACTATTATATGTAATGATATATGGTAATAAGTATGTATTTTGAGTAAGGATTTGAATATTGGCCAATTCAGTTCTTTGTCCCAGTCTATACTTTGCATTGTTGCGCTTAGACCATTACAATTGTACTTTTTAAAATTAAGAGTTTTTGTTGACCCCTTATAACTTTGTTTTTTCATTCAATCTCAAATGAGACTGTGTTGTCACTGTTTCCCAAAGGTTGTCCTATTTCAACATTTGATATAATATCAATATTATTTGTGGGAAATCCAAGATAGCCTCATTTCTAGTAGGTTCTTGTATAACCTTTACCAGATAATGATCTCTGGGTGTGGGTAATTTAAATAAATCTCCTATTATTAGAACTTGCCCATGGTTAGCTGCATTTCCAATCTGTATTGCATTTCCTTACTTTCAATAATTGCATTTCCTTACTTTCAATTTTTTGGGAGTTTATAGCATATTCCTACCAATATTATTTTTAGATTTTTCTCCTCTACTATTTAACTTTACCCACAAAAATTCCACATTCTCTCGAGTTCCGCTAGAAATATTTTCTCTGAATATAGCATCACTGGAGCCTTAAATTCAGGCTTAACATACAGACAAATCCCTCCTTTTACCACTGCCCTAATCTTTCCTAAATAGGTTATAACCATCCAGATTAACAGTCCAGTCATGAGAGTCATCCTACCATGTTTCAGTCCCATTTTATTATTATTATTATTATTATTATTATTATTATTATTATTATTATTATTATTTATTTACCAACACATTCCATAGCTCATATGTCATTTCCTGCTAATAGTTCTCATATTCCCTGGCAAGCTTCTGGCATTAGCGATATACACTTTATGTTGCTATGACTCTTAATACCAACCCCCACCCCGTTCACTTTACTAACTTTTTGCCTTCTCCTCCCCCATGAGTAGTTAATCATGCCTTACCCCCTCTACACTTTCTACCCCATTACTTACACGTAGTCCCTCTGCCCCAACTACTACTTTAAAAAGTCCCCCATCCTTTCTACCATCCTCTCCACTAGCACACAGGCCCCTCTTCATTAAGGTGCAATCCATCCCTGCTATAGAGATTGGCAGAGCTAGTGAATAGAGGGCCCCAGTGCAAAAAAAATGTTGCCCCCCCCCCCTGTCCAGTGCAAACTTATATATATTTATATATATATATATATATATATATATATATAAATAGAGATAGAGAGAGATATACATATTTATATTCATCCTCACCCAACTCAGAACTGGGGTAGCCTGGAGTGGTTTTGGTAAGGCAGCAGAGGTAGGGAAAAGTAGGTGAGGGACAAGGGGATGCAGGTGGTGACAGGGAGGGAGCTGTGGATAGGGGAAGGCAGTGGGTAGTTGATATATTGATGGAGATAGATGGAGTAATGAGGGGTAGAGGAAGGTACTGGGGTAAAAAGAGGTAGCACATGACAGGGGAGAGGCAGCGGGGTTGGGGAATTAGTGGGGTAAAGAATGGCAAAGACAGCAAATCATTTGAGCTTCAAGAGAGGCAATATGCTGCTCCAGCAGTACATTCTTATGGAAGGATGTACACTGAGTAAGGTTGCCACTAGACTTTCAGATTTATAAGTTACAAAAATACGATGATAAAGCAAATCAATACATCTGTATAAAGATTGTTTTTCTTAATCTAAAAAAAAATTCTTTTTTTTTCTTCCCCTCCCTTTTACATTTTGTGGACTTTAATTTAACCTCTTTTTATTTAAACACCCACACTTATAGTATAACTGCACTTGAACTAGAACTGTTCACTAGCTCACAAGTGCACTCCTTCCTGTGTTTAAATTGTATTCTGACTACTTACCTGCACAATGATTACTGCACCCAGTAGAGAAAACACCCCTTAGTTTCCAGTAGCAATTTGCAGAACAGATGTGGTCAGACCAACACCTGTCACACACATACAGTATATACGTTTACACAGGAATACCACTTTTTAATTTTTAAGTTTCTTCCTCTACATGCGTTGTCTAATGGTAGGAGCCTTGATCTCGGAGCTTTGCAGGCTGGCTGGAGTAGCTGTGCTCTCCATCTAATAACCAGCTGCTAGCAAGGGGCTAGCAAGGGGCTTTGGACTAACCAAGGGAAGAGTGCTGAATTCCTATGGAGGAAAGCATAGGGAGATGGTTGTGCACTCCAACCTGGCCACTCTCGTCACTCCTGGCATTGTCCTCTATTACATGACTACTGTTGTTATATATCACTGCCTCCCTTGATTAGACACATGACAGTGAGTCTGGAGAAGGTAAATCATAACATAAACCAAAGTGTCCTTGCCCTCTTCCTCCTCCCTGATATTGGTCCCACATGTTTATCTGTTACAATGTGCACTGAAAATTAAAAACATAAAATAACTTGAGACCAACCATTTAATCTAGGATTAAGTGCTTGATGTTACAGTGTCAGGTTCCACTTTGGTCTGTCTCATTCCAGCATGGAGCTGAGTGGTACTATATTCTGTGTACTATATTCTGTCCAAACAAAAATTACATTATCATAAATACTTTGTAAATACAGATGTTTTGACTGAAAGAAATTAGCATCTCTATAAACAGGTTGGTATAGGAGGGGCAAAGCTCCTAAAATGCTCACTCGTATTCTAAAAATATTAGGAGCGAACAGGAACTTAATATTGATAAAAAATAAACTCTTTGAGATGGTTTTCATATGTGCTGATTTTTTTTCTCCTAAAAGACCTAGTGACACTAAAGTACAATGCCAAACATCAACAGTGTATCAACCCACATTCAATTTCCAGGCAATGTCACCAATGTCTGTAGCAAATGCTCAGTATCCTTAAGGTAACTGTATAACTTAGCTATCATAAGCTGTAGGGAAGAACAGTGATCCTATGCCCAAAACTATAGGTCTTCCTGTAACATCTTGCAATGATTTGTGGAACTTTGGAAGGTAGTGAAAAGGGGTGCAACAAGAAATATAACAAAAATAAATTAAATAATTGTTCATTAATTGAACCCTCTAATCTTAACCAACATCCTGTGTGGTGTGCCATGTTGTAGATAGGGAATGCCTAATCTTGGGCTGATGGACAAGAGAACAAACAAGACTGATCCAGCTGGCATCAGTTTGTGGGTACAGTCTGGACTGTTACAAAAAGGTGTCAGTCTGAGACCGCAGTGTCCAAAGCAAAGGATTATGTTCCAGGGGTGTTATCACTCACTTCTGTTTGACCTTCTGGATTTGACTTTAGTGTGGAACCTTAACTACCAGATCCATATTGTTTGTGCTTTCAGCCACAGAGACCAATTTGCTTGCCTCCACATTACTCCTGTCTCAACCACCTGTGGTATGATAAAGAACTGAAGATACATACAAGAATGATCTTAACAGCAGTGATGACCACAATAGTTTGTTCTATGAGATGGAGCCAGCCATCTGAAATGAGATGGGTCCTAGGAAGCCTTGCTGATAATAAGGCTACAAGAGTGAATGGAATCACAACTGAACTATTCAAAATCCTACAGGATGATGCTATGAAAGTGTAGCTTGCATTTTGCAAACAAATTTGGAAAATTCAACAATGGCCAATAGACTGGAAAAAAGGTATCTACATCCCAATCCCCCAAAAAGGCAGTGCCAAAGAGTGCTTCAGTTATTGAACAATTGCACTAATTTCACATGTCATTTCACTCCTTCTGAGGAATTTGTGTGTGGACCATGAAGCCACGGTCAGAACTGAACATGGAAAAACAGAATGGTTCATGACCAGGAAAGGAGTGCAATAAAGTTGTTCATTATCACTGTATTTATTCATCTTATAAGCGGAGTACATAAAGAGTAAGGCCGGGCCAGATGAATCCAAAGCCAGAAGAAATATTGCTGGAAGAAAGATCATCAACATCAGATACACGGGTGATACTACTCTGATGGCTGAAAGTGAGGAGGAAAGAGGCTGGCCTGCTGCTCAATGTAAACAATAGGAAAATCATGGCAAACAACAATCTCAGCTCCTGGCAAACAGATGGTGAAGAAGTGGAGGCAGTGACAAATTTTATTTCCCTGGGATCCAAGATCCAAGATCCAAACCTCTTCATAGGGTGACAGTAGCCATGAAATTAAAAGATGTTTGCTACTGGTAGGGAAAGCCATGATATGCCTTGACAAGCTACGAAAAAGTAAAGATATTATACTATTTAGTCACACATAGGACTGAAAGAGAAGCTCTCAAGTTCAGACCTCCCATGATTCAGATCTAAATAGAACACTTTTTCTCAATTGTTGCAACATAAAATATAAATCTTTATTTTAACTATTTTAAGCCTCTATATTGACAATATAATACAGCCATATGTTGAGGCCGTGTCATCTTATGTACAGGACACTAAAATTGTTCTTCAGAGGCTACAAAACATCCAATTAAAACCAGGTTCCCTACTGGTAAGCCTAGATGTTGAGGCAATCTTTACTTAAATACCTCACACAGTGGGACTAGAGGCTTGTAGTTATTACCTGAGCACAAGAGGTATATAACATCAAAAACATAAAAAGTTTGTGCTGACCCTGTTGGAATTTGTTCTTACACAGAACTATTTTCTACTAGCGACTTGCCCATCAAAAAATGATGGTCAATAAAATTGTAAGGCTAGGAATGCTGATTGCCACACAATGTAAGGCTTTTGGTCTATGTAAGTCAGTGTATTACTAATTGACGATAATCAATGTTGAACTATGGAAAAGAACTATGGAAAAGAAACAATAATTAGCTAGCACTTTATACAGTATAAGTTTTATAATTAGAATTCATAGGTATTGATAAAAATATAAACAAAAGCCCAGCCACATAAGTATCCATGCTAATCTGCATGTAGCAACTACAAAATCACTTCAGGTAATTCTCGCAGTAACGTAATTATGTCATAGTACACGTCACAAGATGGGCGTGTTTAATAGCTTAAAAGTCCAGCGGGAAAGTGCCTTCTCGTCTCCCTTGAGCGGTGAAATGCACAGCAGGCCTTCACTGGCTCCACAGGTACTGCTTCTCTCCTTGAAACTAAGACGGCAGACAGGTTAGTGCTGCACCAGCTAATATGCTTGTATGATACTTCAGCAACTTGGTAACACATCCTTGAACTCCATATTATTAGCTAATCGTATTTTTTGTGTTATGATTTGTGTCACTGTCAGAGGTAAACCCTAAGAACAATTGAAGTGCTGAAGTGATTACATACCTTAGCACAAATACAATTTTCCCAAGGGTATAGAAAGAAAAGCAACATTGTTTGGACTGTACATTTTCAACGTTGAACATTCCAGCGATTACTGTGTATCTTTAGTTATACCCTGCAGAATTGAAGTCACTTTTTGATTTTATCATGATTGTGCCACTATACAGCCACCATATAATATAAGAGAGAGGAATATGTTGCAACACATGAGAAATAGAGATCTATTTGCATCTGAATCATGGGAGGTCCGGTCTTGAGAGCTGTCAGTCCTATGTATGATTAAATATTGATAATTAACTCTATATCACAGGGTTGTATTTCCACAGCTTGATTTATAAGATATTATACTAACAGCAAATTCTGGACCACAAATAAGGTTGAGCGCCAGAAAAATGTATGTCTTTGAATTGTATTGCTGGAGAAAATTGCTTACAGTTCCCTGGACTGCAAGATGATTCAATAAATCAGTACTTCAAGAAATCAAGACAAACTGTTCACTGTAAGGTACAATCATGAGGCTGAAGGTCAAATATTTGGGCTATATCATAAAAATACAGGATTCCATAGAGAAGACTCTGATGCTGGCAAAGATTGAGGACACAAGGGGATGGAAGAGGCAAAAAGAAATGAAGTAATTGAAGTAATGAACATGAGCTTGATGGCGCTCAGAATGGTAATGGTTAATAGACGTGCCTGACTGGGTACTAACATCAAAATAATTATATTGGCAAATTTAAACTAGTACACTTCTTAGAAATAGATCCTGCACAAAAATCAAACTATCAAAAAGCCCAAAAAATACAAACCTGAGCCTTGTAGACTCCCATGACTTACAGAATTGGCTTCTTGGTCTCCAGGGTGCATACCCAGGGCTGGTAGTTCAACATTACATGGTTTCAAACATGGTAACAAGGAGCACAGTTTTTGTAGGTAAGTCCTTTGCCTCTGCAAGGCCAACTGAGCTAGTGTCCCAAAATGTCCCTTTGTTGCCCAAAATCAGTCTGTGTGTCCAGGGGGTCATGACACTGACATAAATAGGCAAATATAAATGATGCTTAAACAGATGCATTGCAAATCTGTTGTTCAAAATGTGCCTACTCTCCTGAGTTAGATCCCTTTTCTAAATACTGGAAAAAAAAATAAAGCTATATAGTAATTTGTAAATGTTTTTGCAATATCTTGCAAATGTACATGTTCTGCTTTTGTCTTGGTTATAGTGGCATGTGTAATGTGTTGTTCCTGTGGAAATGTGATTGACCCTGAACTTTCAGTATATGACTTACAAGTTTTGTACATACCCCTGCATTTTCTGGGCTATTTGGGGTCTTGGGTATCTTTCTTTACTTATTGTTGACCTTCCTGAGTATCATGATTAGGGGACTCTGTTTTGACTCTGAACATTTCTGAGTTCATGTTACACAGTGCAACATCAGGAGCCAGATTACTGGCTCTAAACTTGTAAGTATTGGTGTTTAGTCATTCAGTCGTGTCCATCACTCTCATGTTCATTGCTTCTGTGACTTACTCTGTCATCCCATTCTTCGTGTGCCTCCACTTCGTCCCCATCTATGTGCCAGGAACTGAGATTGCTGTTTTCCATGATCTTGGACTTTTTAACGTTGAGCAGCAGGCCAGATTCCTTTAGTTTCTCCTCACTTTTAGCCATAAGACTAGTATCATCTGCGTATCTAAACTTGTAAGTTCATGTGCTTGTAATTACATTTGATATTTTCTTCCTTGTACCGAGAGCGTATACAATACCAATGCTGCTGTTAACAGTAGATAATGTGAAAGGACTGTTGCATCCAATATGGGATTGTGCTGGCAGCGTGCCCTTGGGGTAAGCCTTTTTACCTTAAAAAATATTTGTTTGTGTAATTTCTTAACATTCCTATTCAAAAATACATTGTGATATATATTCTTCATAAAAATGGTACATGAAAGTACTGTAAATACTCTAGATTCCAGCAATGAACCTTGGACACGTCCGCCCAAGTTATGTTCCGAGCCTCCAGACACTGCGTCATATGCATATATATATATCAATCTCTATTCTGCTCTTTATTATAAAACCAGACTTCAGAGAACAGACTGATACCTGTCACCACTCAATTAAGATCACCTTTCTGTAGTATATCCAGAAGACAGGCAGAAATGACAATTCTGTGCGTGTTTATTCTTGTCTCTCTACTGATGGACGCAGGTAAGAATTTATATTCTAGATTTACTGACAACTTTACTTGGACAAGCATGCAGATTGTTTTATTTATGTATAGATAGTGTCCAGAGTGAATAAGGTATGAATTCTTGTAGATAATGTATCTTTGTGAATTAGCACAGTTGGGTAATGAACTGGATAGGTACTCTAAGACCTCTTGAAGGGTTCATCAAGTCACTCACCTCTGGTCTGTACCTCCCGTTATCATCTTACTAGAGGTTTGCAAATATCACTGGCCATTTATTTCCTATGTATGATTATGATTTTTTCCTAAAAATGTTATCACAATATTAGTCAGTATGACTTCATGGGGCAAATATTGCTGCACTAAACTAAACAGCATAGAATAAATAGTTTGAATATAGCTCAGTCGTAGGTTAATACCCCGTCAATAAAACATACAGAATTGTAATTTCAGTTTATTTTTGGTTTATAAGCTTTTTTAAGTCAAATGACTAATTACTGTTACACTGAAGATACTTTTAGCATTTCTTTTGCTGAACACTAATTTATTTTTTTCTGTCTTTACCAACAGCTGCACAAGAACCAAAGTGCTATAGTAAGTATGTGACCCCTCATATTGATAAGAATAGTTGGGTGCAATGTACGACCATGCCATTCACTATATATGTGTATAAAAACATACAACAATGCATTTGTTACCCTATGATTATATAACTAATGTAAATAACAACAACAAACACAGTTTGGACACTGTTACAATTATTTGTCATTTTTTAATGAGTAATCAAATAAATCTGTCTTTACATATAACATGCTGCTTCATTTCTGCAGCTTATCACCCCCTGTACCTGACCCAAACCCTCTATACTGTAACATTGCAATCTTGTAATATGTACATTGCTAAATGAGCTTTTCTGTGTTCCTTTAACTATTATGTAAATTAGCAAATGGGACCTAAATCCATAAAAATCAGGATGCATTTAGAAGACTATTGGACCTAATGACCTTCTTTACTCTCTACAGATGGCTCACGTTACCCTACATGCAGCGAATGTTATGGTTCCTGTTCCAGTGGAAAGGGATGTTACTGTCCAGATGATGTTGCCCCATGCCTCCCATCTACATGTACCCTCGATGCCAGTGAATGCTGCCCGGCTGAGTTTTCCTGGGACAGTATAAATTCCTGCTGCACAGGTGAGAGTTATTACAGGGGGTATAACTTACTATTTATTATTATAATAGTATAACTTAGTATTTATTATTATAATAATATATGCATTTTAACTGTCTCTATACAATGTATTAGCACACTAATTTATTTTGCAATATGAAAAAAGTATATTAGTCAACACAAAGGGCGTTGTGTCCCCTGCTCACTACAGTTTACAATCTAGAGTAATGTCTATGGGAGCAAACGGAAATATGGGGCATTAAACTAAAGATAAACAGCAGGTTCAATGCACTGAATGGGCAGCTTGCCTTGATTCTAGCAATGAGCATTGGAAACCCAATCCAAATTATGCTCAGACCCTCTTTTTTTATCAAAGGTGTGTGCTCGCAGTGTGCTCGCAGTGTGCTCGCAACACTCCAGACACTGCGTCATACGTCATCAATCTCTATTCTGTACTTTACTATACAAGCAGAATTTAGAGAAGATACTGATACCTGTCACCACTCCAAGTTGATCCACATATCACATACCCAGAAGACAGGCGGAGTGACATTTCTGTGGGTGTATTTTTTGTCTCTCTGCTGAAAGACGCATTTAAGAATTTATATTCTAGTTTGATTTAATTATATATAGACAGTGTCCATTGTGAACTCTTAGAGATAAGGTATCTTCATGTATTAGCGCGGTTGGTCAATGAACTGTATAGATGAAGAGTTCCTCAAGTTGCTCACCTTAGTGAATCTGATCTGAACATCCTCTTATCATCTTTATAGAGAATTGCAAATATCACTGGCCATTTATTTCCTATGCATTATTATAATTTTTTTCTTAAATATTATATCACAATATTACTGAGTATGAATTCATGGGGCAAATATAGCTGCACTAAATTAAGCTGCATAGAAAAATTACTTTGAATACAGCTCAGTAGCAGTGCAATAATCTGTCAATAAAACATTCAGAATTGTAATTTAAATTTATTTTTATTTAAACAACTAACTTTTGTTACAATGAAAAGTCTTTTAGCATTCCTTTAGCTGAATAATGATTTATATTGTTTTCTATCTTTTCCAACAGTTCTACCACAAGCAAATTGCTATGGTGAGTATTTGTACCATATTGATAAAGATACTTGTGTGCAGTATACGGCCATACCATTTAGTACATATGCATACAATTACACACAACATTACATATGTAAACATATGATTACATAACTAATGTAAATAAATATGACAAACAGTTTGGACACTGTTATTGTCAGAATATCTGTTAGAACCTTTACAACATAATAAAAGTGCTGGAATATGTCAGCATTTTTGGGGGTAGACTTTAGAAACAAAATATAAAAGAAGATTAAAGGACCACCATTTGGACCATATCACTGTAAAGATCTCCTAAAGCATGTTGAAATACTTTTTGTGTGTTCCTTTTAATGATTATGTAATTTGGCAAATGTGACCTAAAACCATAAAAATCACGATGCATTTAGAAGAATATTGGACATAATTAACTTCTTTATTCTCTACAGATGGCCCACGTTACTATCCATGCTACTATTGTTTTGGTTCCTGTTCCAGTGGAAAGGGATGTTACTGTTACAATGGTATTACACCATGTCTCCCATATACATGTAGTCTCGATGCCAGTGAATGCTGCCCGGCTGGTCTTTCCTGGGACAGTATACATTCCTGCTGCACAGGTGAGAGTTATTACAGAGGGTATAACACTATGTATTATTATAATAGTATAACTTACTATTTATCATTATAATAATATATGCATTTTAACTGGCTCTATTATTAGCACATTCATTTATTTTGCAATATAAAAAAATGATATTAGACAACACAGAGGGCGTTGTGTCCCCTGCTCAGTACAGTTTACAATCTAGAGGATTATCTATGGGAGCAAACTAAAATATGGGGAATTAAACTGAAGATACAAAGTACATCAGGCTCAATGCACTGAATGGGCAGCTTGCCTTGATTCTAGCAATGAGCATTGGAAACCCAATCCCAATTATGCTCAGACCCTCTTTTTTTACAAAGGTGTGTGCTCGCAGTGTGCTCGCAGTGTGCTCGCAGTGTGCTCGCAACACTCCAGACACTGCGTCATACGTCATCAATCTCTATTCTGTACTTTACTATACAAGCAGAATTTAGAGAAGATACTGATACCTGTCACCACTCCAAGCTGATCCACATATCACATACCCAGAAGACAGGCGGAGTGACAATTCTGTGGGTGTATTTTTTTGTCTCTCTGCTGAAAGACGCATTTAAGAATTTATATTCTAGTTTGATTTAATTATATATAGACAGTGTCCAGTGTGAATTCTTGGAGATAAGGTATCTTCATGTATTAGCACGGTTGGATAATGAACTGGATAGATGAAGAGTTCCTCAAATTGCTCACCTTAGTGAATCTGATCTGCACTTCCCGTTATCATCTTTATAGAGGATTGCAAATATCACTGGCCATTTATTTCCTATACATTATTAGGATTTTTTATTAAAAACGATATCACAATATTACTGAGTATGAATTAATTAATCTGCACTAAATTAAGCTGCATAGAATAAATACTTTGGCCCTCATTCAATTGCAGCTTTGCTAATTGAATAGGGCTCTAAATAAGCACATAACATATTTTTTTTAAATAAGTTTTTAGTTAGTAAGCATCTATCCAAAAGCAAGGTTTTCACTAACTAAATACTTCTTTAAAAAATATATGCTATGTGCTTATTTAGAGCCCTATTCAATTGGCCAAATCGCAATTGAATGAGGCCCTTTGAATACAGTTCAGTCGCAGTGCAATAATCTGTCAATAAAACATTCAGAATTGTAATTTAAGTTTATTTCTGGTTTTAAGCCTTTTAAGTCAAATGACTAATTACTGTTACAATGAAGAGTCTTTTAGCCTCCCTTTAGCTGAATACTGATTTATCTTTTTTTATATCTTTTCCAACAGTTCTACCACAAACAAATTGCTATGGTAAGTATTTGTCCCGTCATATTGATAATGATACTTGTGTGCAGTATACGGCCATACCATTTAGTACATATGCATACAATTACACACAACATTACATATGTAAACCTATGATTACACAACTAATGTAAATAAATATGACAAATGGTTTGGACACTGTTATTGTCAGAATATCTGTTAAAACCTTAACAACATAATAAAAGTGCTGGAATATGTCAACATTTTTTGTAATAGACTTTAAAAACAAAATATTAAAGAAGATTAAAGGACCAAGATTTGGACCACATCACTGTAAACATCTCCTAAAGCATATTGAAATACTTTTTAAATTTTTGAAATATGCGCATTTTTCAATGAAAAAATTAAATTAAATCTGTGACAGAGTGCCCACCTTGTACTTTATTCCTGCAATCAATAAACCAATCAGGTTGCAGAATTGTGTCCACCATTCAAGACAATGGTAAGGTTTTTGGCAGATTTTTTTTTTTCTCAAGTTTGAAAGGAACAGGTTCTATTTTTGTTTTCCTTATGGGCAGAAAATTCTATTGCGTCACTGGAAATTGAGCAATGCACACCTAACGCTCAATATCAGCAGCACCTCTTTTTTAGTCAGTCCACTGGCTTCCCATAACCTCCGGAATAACATTTTAATTCATGACCCTAACATATAAAGCCCTCAACAATAATGCGCCCTCTTATATCTTCTCTAGTCTCAAAATACTCCCCCACCCTCCCTCTCCATTCTACTAATGACCTCCTTCTTCTTCTTATTATTATTATTTATTATTATCTTTATTTATATTGCGCCAACATATTCCGTAGCGCTGTACAGGGCTTTAGTACATGGCAAAATACAAACTTAACACCTTATAAAGAATGGAGGGCCCTGTTTTTGAGCTTATAATCAAATGTACATAGTGCTTGTTTCCAAGACACGGACACATAATTGAAAACTCACAAATTTACAATCTAAGGGTTTAGGTGTGATACAAGAGGGTGACAAATTTAAAATGGCAACATGAATGCAATTTGTTTAGTCAATTGGAGGGGTATGTGTGTTGTACTGTAGATTGTGGGTGTGAGTGTTATTAAGCTGTGGAGTGTGCAGGTGTAATTATAAAGGCTGAAGGTGATAATATTTTTTAAACAGGTGTGTTTTTAGTAATTTTTTAAAGGTTTTGAGGCAGGAAGATAATCTAATGGAGCGAGGCAAGGAGTTCCAAATAGTAGGGGCAGCACGACAAAAGTCTTGAAGACGGGAGTGAGAGGAGGTGGTGAGAGAGGAGGAAAGAAGAAGGTCGTTAGCAGAACGAAGGGGGCGGTTGGGAGAGTATTTTGAAACAAGAGCAGAGATATAAGGGGGTGCACTGTTGTTGAGGGCTTTATAAGTTAGGGTTATGATTTTAAATGTGATTCGGGAAGATATGGGAAGCCAGTGGAGTGATTGACAGAGAGGAGCTGCAGACACTGAGCGTCCGGTATTGAAGATGAGTCTAGCGGAGGCGTTCATTATGAATTGGAGGGGAGACAGACGAGAGATGGGGAGGCCAGCAAGGAGTGAATTGCACTAGTCGAGATATGATGAGAGAGTGTATTAGTATTTTAGCTGTGTCTTCTGTAAGATAGTGACGAATTTTGGAGATGTTTTTTAGGTGAAACTGACAAGATTTTGTTATTGATTGGATGTGAGGAATAAAAGAGAGGGCGGGATCCAGTAGAGCCCAAGACAACGGGCCTGGGAGGTGGGAGTGATGATGGTGTTGTCAACAGTGAGAGATATTTGAGGAGTGGAAGCTGTAGTAGAGGGTGGAAAGATTAGGAGTTCAGTCTTAGACATGCTAGAGAGGTAGTTGGAAACTGGAGCTAAAAGAGAGGGGATAGATCGGGTGCAGAGAGGTAGATTTGAGTATCATCTGCATAGAGATGATACTGAAATCCAAAGGATTTTGAGGGTGCCAAAGGCGGAGGTGTAGATGGAGAAGAGGAGGGTGCCTAGGACGGAACCTTGGGGAATGCCAACAGACAGAGGGAGAGGTGAAGAAGAGGTGCCAGAGAAGGAGACGCTAAATGTACTATCTTTTAGATAGGATGTGAACCATGAAAGAGCTGTGCCCTGGATTCCAAATGAGCGGAGAGTTTGGATTAGAAGAGGGTGGTCAACTGTGTCGAAGGCAGCAGAGAGATCCAGGAGAATTAGAATGGAGAAGTGACCCTTTGATTTGGTGGTTAGCAAGTCATTGGTGACTTTTGTGAGGGCTGTTTCTGTTGATTGTTGGGCACGGAAACCAGATTGGAAGGGGTCAAGAAGGGATTTGGAGGAAATAAATTGAGTGAGGCGATTGTAAACAAGCCGCTCAAGCAGTTTAGAAGCCAGGGGAAGTAGTGAGATAGGGCGGTAGTTGGAGGCAGAAGCTGGGTCAGATGAGGGCTTCTTGAGAATAAGTGTAATCATGGCGTGTTTTAAGGAGGATGGAAACCTGCCAGTGTTTAGGGAGAGGTTGAATAGATGTGTGAGAGCTGGAATAAGTGTGGTGGATAGGGGAGGGATTAGCTGTGATGGAATAGGATCATGTGGACATGTTGTAAGATGAGAGGTTAATAATAATGTAGGTACTTCATCCTCGGTTACAGGGTCAAAGGAATCCATAGTGGGGGAGGGATTGGGGGAAGGGTAAGGATTGGGTGTTGTCGGTTTGTGGAGAGGATGGTGGGATAGGGCCAAGCATTAGGAGAGCTAATTTCGGATGGTATAAATTTTATTTTTAAAGTGGTTGGCAAAGTCATCAGCAGTTAGAAAGGAAGGGGCAGAAGGTGGGGGTGGGCAAAGGAGGGTGTTGAATGTAGCAAAGAAACTTTTAGGGTTGGAGGACAGGTTTGATATTAGTGATGAGAAGTAGTGTTGTTTGGCAAGATTGAGGGCAGATATGTAGGAGTGCAAAGTAAACTTGTAGTGGAGAAAGTCTGCTGAAGTGCGAGATTTCCTCCATAGTCGTTCTGCAGTGCGTAAGCATCTCTGTAAATAACGTGTTTGTGTAGTGTGCCATGGTTGTGGGTGAGAGCGAGGGTGTTTGCTTGTGATTATGGGGGCAAGAGAGTCAAGGGTGGAGGTTAGAGTAGCGTTGTACTGTGAAGTGGCGATGTCAGGGTAGGCAAGGGTGATGAGGAGGCTGAGAAGGGGTTTTAGTACATTGGAAAATTGTTGTGGGTTGAGTGCTTGCAGGTTTCTGCGTGTTCTGGTGGCAGGATTTGAAGAAGGGCGGTGAGCGGAAGATGAGGTGAGGTTGCAAGTTAGCAGGTGGTGGTCAGATAGGGGAAGTGAGGAGATGACAAGGTTGGAGATAGTGCAGAGATTAGTAAAAATAAGGTCAATGGAGTGTCCACCACTGTGAGTTGCGGAATCTGTCCATTGTGAGAGGCCAAGAGAAGAGGTAAGTGCAAGTAATTTTGCAGTTGTTGGGGAGGTGGGGGTGTCAGTGGCTATGTTGAAATCGCCAAGAATGAGTGAAGGTATATTGGAGGAGAGAAAGTGCCAGGCGGCAAAGTTGTCAAGAAATTGAGAGGGTGATCCAGGTGGGCGATAGATCACAGCTACTCGCAGAGGGATGGGAGAGAAGATGCGGATAGTGTGGACTTCAAAAGATGAGAATTGGAGGGAGAGAACAGGGGGTATGCAGTGAAAAATGCAGCAAGAGGATTGTAGTATGCCCACACCTCCACCTTGCTTGTTCTCAGGTCTAGGAGTGTGGCTGAAGTGTAGACCACTATAAAAGAGTGCGGCAGGGGAGGCAGAGTCAGATGGTGTGAGCCAGGTTTCCGTGATAGCCAGTAAATTGAGGGAGTTGGAAATGAAGAGGTCATGAATGAAGGTAAGTTTTTTTGCAAACAGACCTTGCATTCCAGAGGGCACATGAGAAGGGTAAAGTAGATGGTTTGTGACAAGTGATGGATATTAGATAATGAGTGTTTTAGGCATTTGCTGTCCTGGGGACTCTGCGTGGCTGACAGCAGGTGGTAATGAGTGAGGGGCCTGGGTTAGGGAATATAACCCCACAAGCCATCAGAAGAAGGAGAGAGAGTAAAAGGAATGGAAATAGGACTTACAGGAGCATTTCTGCTTTTCAGCTTTAGGGGAGGGATGAGATAGTGACTGGAGGAAGGAGAGGAGCTCATGGGAGCAGAGAAGAGGAGAGCAGGGAAGGTGAGATAGTTAATTATTGGAGACATGATGTGTAGAGAAAGTATAAGAGAGTCTGAAAAAGAGGCAGGAGGTTATAATAAGGAAGGTGGTGTGAGGAAACATAATGGCACTGTGTAAGCAAGTATTCTTGAAGGGGGTGGTTAGAGGTAATAAGCAGATGTCACTGATTGAACATGTGCAGATAATTAGTATGCCTCAATATATTAAGTGTAAACAAGGGTGGGTGGGGACTGTATTCAGGTAGACTTCTATGGGATATGTTGGTCTGCAGTATGCTTTAAAAGTATCTCAGATTGTTTAAGCTGCATTCAGGTGGACTTCTATGGGATATGCTGGTCTTCTTTCCTCCTCTCTTTCCCTCCTTCAGGACTTTTCTTGTTTTGCCCTGTGTTAGGAACTCCTTACCTCGCTCCACTGTTTCCTCCTGTCCTTCAAAACCTCACTAAAAACAGATCTGTTTAATGAAGCTTATCAGCTTCATCCTTAATATGCCCAACATATCAATCACCCTCCTGTTTCACAACCTTTAGATTGTAAATTTGTGAGTTTGAAATCTAATAAAATGCTTGAGAAAGAACTTTATTTGCAAGATTTGCAATGACAGGGCCCTTGATTTGTTTCATCTGTAATTAGTTATTTTTACTTTGTGCTCATCCTGTATATGGCACTGGGAAATATGTTGGTGCATTATTAAATATAACATAATAATTATAATACTAATACTAATAATAATAATAATAATAATAATAATAACTATCTATTTGTCTATTTAACTATTGTATATTTGTCTCTCTAGTTATATATATAATGCATAAATAATAATAGTTACTTTGATCATGATACTCTTTCGTCTGCTAGTGCTGCTTTTTACAGTATTGCTGTGCTCCACACAAGTCACTGCCACCCATCCATTCTTCATACTGCATGTAAAACATTAGCTGCGGTCTCTGAAAGTCTTAGTAAATACTGTGAAGGTAGATGTCACAGACAATGAGAGAGTGAGCATGAAACAAGCATATATAGGTATGGATATGTAACTACACACAGACAGAAGACGATATAAACAAAGACAAGCTTTATGTAGATGTTGCTATCTGCCTTTGTTACTGTTTTCATGTTTGATATGTATCATTTTCTTTAAGTTGTTTTGAGCAAATTGGGTCAAGAAGAAAACTGTTTAGAGAAATTGTCATGTAAGGGCAAACGTTTTGCATTATACAGATATTTTCGTTTAATCAATTATTGGTTAATTGCATGCCAGAAACTCTTTGTAAGATTTATTGCTAAGGAAGCTTTTCTGTGTCCCTTGAAGTATTTTGGAAATTGGCAAAAGGGGCCTAAACCCATGAAAATTAGGATGCATTTAAAAGAATATTGGACATGATTAACTTCTTTACTCTCTACAGAGGGATCTGATAACTATCACTGCACCATGTGTGGTTCTTCCTGTTCCAGTGGAAAGGGATGTCGGTGTTTAAATGATGATGCAATATGCCTTCCAAATAAATGTACCCTCGATGCCAGTGAATGCTGCCCTACTGGTTATTCCTGGGACAGTATAAATTCCTGCTGCACAGGTGAGTTATTACAGGGGGTATAACTTACTATTTATCATTATAATACTACAAGCATTTTAACTGGCTCTATACAATGTGTTAGAAAATTAATTTATAATATAAAAAGAATTATATTGGACAGACACAAAGGGCGTTGTGCCCGGCTCAGTACAGTTTACAGACTAGAGGAATGTCTATGGGAGCAAAGGGAAATCTGGGGCATTAGGCTAAAAATAAACAGTACAGCAGGCCCAATGGACTGAAGTGGGCAGTTGGCCTTGATTGAGGGGCTCGGGCCAGTTGTGCCTCATACCAGCTTGTATTATATTTTATATTTTTGGGGGTGTTTTTTATTGATATGCTTTTTTCCTCTAATTATCAGCGGCTGTTATAGGAAGTCCTGACTGCATCCCACCATGTTTAAGTGATGAGATCTGTGAAAAGGATGCTACCAGTGCAACGTGTGTGTGTGATCCCAGTGTATATAAAAACATGAGTAAGTACCTGACATGAGTTTTACATTTCACAGCACAGAGATAACTCTTATACCTGCGCTACAATATATAGGACCACTGAAGTCTGAAATATAATATCAGTATGATCATTAAACAGCTTTGTAAAGTATTTTCTTGTAGTTATATATCACTAAAATAAAGGGAAATACTATTTACTCATTATTATTATATTTTAACTAGCTCACGCAATGTCACTGGTCACAACACATGGGCGTGTGACATACACAAGCAAAGCATGTGTAGGCCTGTGGCGTGCAGTGACCACTAGGTGGCGAGCCAATATTTTGTTGAATTTGTTGTTAGGGTTACGCTTAGGGTAAAGCTTTATAGTTAGAATTTAGAGTTAGGGTAGTGGTAGATGATAAGATTTACATAGTAATGTACACCACTATTTTACTATGTAAAGCTTATCATCTGCCACAACCCTGACTCTAACCCCTAACCCTAAACCCTAAGTCTAGCCCTCCTTCCAAGAACAAATTGAACAAAGTCTTGACATGCCACCGTCGTTCCACCTAGTGGCCACTGCACAACACTACTGGCGGGGACAAAACAGGAAATATTTCAAAAGAGAACTGTGAATAATAAAATGGCTGCTTCCATACTGGAAGATAGAAAGCTGATATAATGAGTAAGTGGAGTTATCCTTTAGTTTTAATAAAATATTAATAAAATAAAAAATGTTTTACATTAAAATTTTGAATAAACAGACATTTATATTCAAAGTTCAGTGGTCCTTGTATAATAGTGGACTATATATCATAATGCTCTATAACTCAGTGCTGGATACTAGGATGCATTTATACATAGGATAATTACATACATGGCTGGGGATGAATATTTATTTGGTCATCAAGCTTTTATTTTCACAATTTTACACAGGAAAGGCATTACACTGATTAAAATAAACAACCTTAATATATAACCCCATGACTGCTGGTGTGCCAGTATCTGTTTTTACCTGTAGAGAAGGGAAATATTAAAGGTGGCAGAGGGAAGTTAAATATATATGAATAACCCTAACCCTAAACCCTAACCCTAAGCCCTAAATCTAATCCTAATCCTAGGAAATTGAATAACATTTTTGCCACGCCACCTACTGACCGCTGGTGGCCTGAGCTAACGAGCCTATAACAAGAAATGTCCCAAATGTCTGCTATTTACGGAAAAAGCAAATGCATTAACTGTGTAATCACAACTGACCTGGACTTGGAGAGCTGACTTGTTATCTCGCTATGCTCTCATTGAACATAAAAATGGTCTACATAGGGCCTCATTCTATTAATGGCTGTAGGAACTGCGTGGCCGCAAACTATTTAGCTATTCTATTCCCTTGGGGCCACCCCTGCTGCAGCTTACTGCAGTGAAAGCCTTGGATCCCATGCGGCCGCAAGAGATTCGACCACAACCCTATTCAAAAGCTCCGGCCACCCCTCCACCAAGCCCGCAAAATGGCCAAAAATGGACGCAGCTTACTTCCACCCTGTGAAGCCCTTGTGGCTGCTCCAATTAAGCCCCCCACTGGCTGCAGGGGTCTCCATCGTGACCCTGCAGTCTCCTAACATTAACCCTATAATGCAGGGGTCCCCATTGGGACCCCTGCCATGTGCACACATTATCCCTTGCTGCAGGGGTCCGATCTAGGTTAACCATACAAGTGCCATGAGGGTCCTCCAGAACCCTCATGACAAAGTCTAAGCACTACACTACACTATTAACCCTAACTATACCCCATTAACCCCATTAACCCCTTAACCAGGCCTATCTAACCCTAACTTTGCCTATTTAACCCTAATTGTATCTAATTAACCCTAACTGGGCCTATCTAACCCTAAGTGGGGCTATTTAACCCTAACTGTAACTATTTAAAACTAACTGGGCCTATTTAACATCATCACTTATGGGGTCTATACAGACCCCATGTGCCTCCATCTAACCCCATCATTAATGGGGTCATACAGACCCCCATAAGCCTCTATCTAACCCCATCACTTATGGGGGTCATAAGGGTCATGGGACAATTAAAACCCTATCTATTAAACATTACCCCTATCTAGATAACATTACCCCATCTAGTAAACATTACCCCTATTTACATAACATAACCCCCTATCTATAATACATTTCCCCCTATCTATAATACATTAAGCCCTAAAAATAACCTTAACTATAATAAATAAGACCACTTACCTTTGCAGATGTCCCTTCAGATTGCACCCCTAGGAAAAAAGAAACTTCAAATTAGTACAGAATTAAGCGCTACATATAATAAATACACATTCTAAATGCAGTAATAAACTTACCTTTCCAGCATGTCCACTTTCATCTTCTTGCCTTCTCTGGCTTGGCCCCTGGAAAAAAGAAGCATCACATTAGTCACACATACACAAATAAACACAACATAAATAAACAATAAACATTCTAAATGTAAAACGTACCTGTCCGCGATGCCCCTGTCCTCCTCCTCTTCTGCCATGGCTGGACCCTTGAAGAATCCGCGCTATAAAAAAAAAAACGGAGCTCTTCCCTGTAGGAGTTACCCGACGCTAATGAGCCTTCTAGGCCTTCTGGTAAAAAAACAGAATGGCGCCTTCTGATTGGCTGAAATGACTGTTAAACAAAGTTCAGCCAATCAGAAGGCGCCAAGGTGTGAGCCAATAAGAATGGGATACACCCCAATATTCAATTCTGATTGGCTGATGGACCTATCAATCAATTTTAAACCAATCAGAGGGCACTATTGCCTTCAGCCAATCAGAATAGGATACAACCCCGCAGGGTGATTGGCTGAAGGCATCTGTACCTTCTGATTATCTTCTATCTGATTGACAATGACAACAGCCAATCAGAAGGCGCTATTCCCTTTAGCCAATCAGAAAGACATACAACCTTGGGGGTGTATTCCATTGTCATTGGCTCCAAGCATCTGCATCTTCTGATTGGCTGTTGTCACTGTTAATCAGACTGCAGCCAATCAGAAGGGGCAGATGCCTTCAGCTAATCACCCGATGGGGTGTATCCCATTCTGATTGGCTCACACCTTGGCGTCTTCTGTTTGACTAAAATTTGATTGACAGCTATTTCAGACAATCAGAAGGCGCCATTCCGTTTTTTTTTTTCCGAAAAAAAAGGCCTAGAAGCCTCATTAGCGTCGGGAGCTCCTTAAGGGAGGAGCTACGTTACTTTTTTTTTTTTTTAGAGTGCAGATTCTTCAAGGGCCCAGCTGGGGCAGAAGAGGAGAGGAGGGGAAAATGTGTACAGATATGTTTTAAATTAAGAATGTTTATTGTTAATTATATTGTGTTTATTTGTGTATGTGTGACTAATGTGATGCTTCTTTTTTTCCAGGGGCCAAGCCAGAGAAGACATGAAAATGGCCGGGGACATGCTGGAAAGGTGAGTTTAAAACTGTATTTAGAATGTTTATTTATTCTATGTAGTGTTTAATTCTGTACTAATTTGAAGTTTCTTTTGTCCTAGGGGTGCAATCTGAAGGGACATCTGAAAAGGTGTGTGGTCTTATTCATTCTATTTTATGTTAGATTTAGGGTTTAATGTATTATAGATAGGGGGAAATGTATTGTAGATAGGGGATTATGATATGTAGATGGGGTAATGTTTAATAGATAGGGGGTAATGTTTTATAGAGAGGGGGTTATGTGTTATAGATAGGGGGGAATTTTTTATAGATAGGGGTAATGTTTTATAGATAGGGGTAATGTTTTATAGATAGGGGTAATGTTTAATAGATAATGGGTAATGTTATGTAGATAGGGGTAATGTTTATGTATAGAGTTACTATTTTATAGATGGGGGTTATGTGTCAAAGATAGGGGTTAGGTGTTATAGATGGGGGTATGTTTTTAAAAATAGGAGTAATGTTTTGTAGTTGGGGGATAATAGTATATATTTGTAATGTATATATTGCTGTATTGTAAATACAATGTATGTATTTTCTTTGCAATTCTTTTTTTATTTTTTGTAGTGGGGGGTTGAAATATTTTCTTTTATACCAGCTTTAATTATTTTGTGTCCCGGGCTTTGATGACCTCCAAGGCAGCAACTCGATCTCCAAGCTGGGTGGACTGCGGCCACAAATGACAGTATTGGCTAGCGGCGATGTGCAAGCTAGCCAATGTACTTCTGGTGTATAACATGTCCATCTTTATGTGATCTGTTTATCCGATGTTCCACCTTAAGGACAGATCTATCTTATACACTTCATTTTGTGTATTGTAAACTTCTATATATGCATTTCAAGTGCAGGCTTTGATATGGAAAATTATACTTTTTGAAGAATAACTATGGAACTTGCCAAGTTTGATTTCACTACTTCATGTCTGATGATATGTGCAGCTCTCCTGAGTAACCAATAAATGCCACCACACTACAGACCAGTATCAGTATCTCATAGAACAATATTAAATGACAAACATTATCATCAATTATGACACAGCAAAAGGCAAAGTAGACAAGGGCCACAGTTTCTGCACACATATAGTTTCTCTTTGTATGCTGTTTTGTGTTAAAGCAACTTGTGTTATGGAACCTCCCATGTAATGTCTCTGTACCATTTACATTGTGTGTCTTTATTACAGCAATTAAAGACCTGAAACCAACAGTAACTTGTGATGGTAGCACTACGACTGTCTCTGTCAGTAAGTGTCTCCTTGACTACCTTCATTATGACTACACCACCATCCGGCTGAAAAATGATCCTAACAAAACCTGTAGTGACAATTATACTCTCAACAATCAGGGTGTTCAGTCTCTTCTGGTCAAAGCAACCTGTGGAAACAGGGTGACGGTAAGATACACAATGCTTTAGGCTTGCTCTTTGTGCTGAACTGCTCTCCTGCCATATTGTGCAAATAAGACCATGCTTGTGCCAGTTGTAGTTCATTAAATTGTTTTTATTTATAAGTCATGCATATTATTTACTGTTACTAAGTTTAACATTTTAAGCCTCATTTGCACATCACTACCGAGAGAAATTATATGAGGGAAAAAGGTATCCTATCCCCCTTCAAATAAATAGGTGTATTCAGAAAGACATTCTCTTTATTTATAATACTGAGGTATACATTTATGCGTATTATTTAACTCATACAATAAAATGTGCTAGTTTTGTACCCTCCAAATTGGACCTTTTCTGTTTTGTATCCACCAGCAGTGGCATGCGGCGCCCAGTAGGTGGCACTATGGTGACTTTCCGAGACTTTGTTCAATTTGTTTGTATGGTTAGGATTAGATTTAGGGATTAGGCTTTAGCATTAGGGTTAGTGTTTAGGGTTAGGGTCGTGGCAGATGATAAAATTGACATAGTAAAGTAGAAAAGTAAAGTATGTAAAGCTTATCCTCTGCCAGACCCTAACCCTAAACTCTAACATTAACCCTAACCCCTAAATTGAACACTCACCCTAAGAACAAATTAAACAAAGCCTCAATGAGCATCCGTCACTTCATCTACTGGATAATGCACTCCATTGCTGGTGGGGACAACAGGAAAGATCCTTAAATTTTTTCAACTCTAATGTTTATTATAATTGTGCCTTTTATAAGAGTCTGGCCCTGGCATATATTAAGTTTGGAGAAAAAAAAATGACCTTAAAGTGATAACACCATAACTATACTTCTGGATTAACTGATTCTGAAAAACAAACTATGAAAATGTTCCCCATACATTGAATATTTAGGATATGCATGAAATTAAATACAATATAATAATTTATCTAGCAAGATTCGTAGGTGAAAGCCTTGACATTTATTTTGGATCAAAAACTATCCAGCTAAATGTAGGAAAATGAAACACAGTAGAAGTGCACATGTGTGTTAGATGTACTCCTTTACTTTGTTTTCTTATCTTTTCCCTTTCTGTAGTCTGATTTGTCTAAAGTGAACTATACAAACACCCTTTACATCGATATTAAGCATGATGCAGTCATTGTTGTAAACCCCATTGAAATGGACTTCACCTGCTCTTACAACCGGACCATGCAGACCAGCCTCAATGTCACTCTCCATCCTGTGGCAAGGTTAGTATAGAATGGTCCAGGTGTGGAGCTACTGCCGGTGCATGTGGTGCAATACACCAGGGCCTCCCTGTTTCACATGGACTCCTCGGGCATTCGCCATACTCCCCGGTCCCTTCGGCCCCCCAGATGCACCACCCATCCGGAAATGAAGCATCGCACCACTCAGAGCTTCCTGCTCCACCCTCTGTTCTTATTCACATTACTTCTTGCAGGCAGGGCTGGGAGGTAAATAAGAACACATACATTATATATATATATATATATATATATATATATATATATATTTACCAGTGACTTGCCCTTCAAAAAATGACAGTCAATAAAAGAAAGTGTTGAAATGCTGCTTGTCACACAATGTGAGTGTACTTGGTGCCTCAACTATATAGACCCCCTATAACACACTAATGAAAGCATGTAATAACACTATAAGTGCCATGAGGGCCATCCAGGACCCTTATGACCCAAAGTGTAAGCACTACACCATTTTAACCCGGTCACTTTTGGGGGTCTATCCAGACCCTCATAAGCCTCTATTTAACCCCATCAGTCCCAAAAGGGTATATTCTGACCATTATGGGCCTGTTACAACAACAACATTAACCACATAAGTGCCATGACCATCCTCAAGGACCATCATGACACTAAGTATAAACACTACACTGCACTATAACGCCCAATAAAACATTAAATATCAACTAAACACCCTCTACACTAACCTATTAACACCTATACTACCTACCTACCTACCCCCTAATAACCCCCCACCACTCTAATTACAGAAAATAAAAAACCTAAACCACAAAAAATAAAAATAGGAACATTACAGAAAATAAAAAAAAATATTACAACCCCCCACTACAGAAAAAAAAAAATTACACACCTGAAAAGGAAATAAATATAATACATACAATACAAATAAAATGAAATACAATACAATACACCCCTATCTAATATACAATACTTTCTATTTATTTAATATACATCCCCCATCTATCTAATATACAATACTATCTATCTAAAATACATCCTGTCTATCTAATATACATCCCCCTATCTATCTAATATACAATAAATACTATGGGCCTCATTCTATTAACGGCCGTAGGAGATGCGGGGCTGCCTATTCTATTCCCTTCCGGCCGGGGGCTCCGGCAGGCTTGCGGCCGGCGCCTTGTTATCCCTTGCGGCGGCACGCGCCGCAGGAAAGCCTTTGATCTTAAACGTCCGCAAGAGTTTCGTCCGCAAGAAAAGCCCGGTTGCTATTCTATTGCTCCGGGAACCCTCTCGGCAAGGCTAAAACCGAGCCGCAGCTTACTTGCACCAAAAAGGTTCCGCAAGCACACAATTAGGCACATAATAAAGCCATCCTGCACTTTTATGAGACGATAAAGTGATTGGGGGTGTTAGCATTCATAGCACAACTTTCCCCTACACTCAAATCCGCAAATAATTTTTATTTTAATTCATGTCAAATATCCGTGGACAAAGTCCCGAGGGCTTGGAGCACCTCAGACTGCGGGACAGAAAATAAACCGTTAATGAAATATCGGATTTGGGCTTATGTGCAAGCTTGAGAGGGGGTTGCTATTAATCCCCATGTCCCCCATTAGGATCCCTAGCATTTACAGAGCTTTACAGTGCCATCTTGAATTTATTTTTGAATTTAAAGTTTTCAGACCTTGCGGCCCGTTGCATGATATGCGGCCGGCCGTAAGGGGGATATCCTTGCGGCGCCATCTATTTGAATTGCAAGGTAAAGGTAGCTCTACACGGGGCCCTAAGACGGCCACAAGGAATCGCAGCTTTGCGCCCGTTTTACGGCCGATAATAGAATGAGGCCCTATCTATCTAATATACATCCCCAATCTATCTAATATCCAATACATGCTATCTCTATATAGCAACTCTAATTCTAAGCTAAAATAAAATAATTAAGACCACTTACCTTTGAGATGTCCCTTCAGATCAGCCACCTAGGGAAAAAAAGATTAAAAAAAATTACTACAACACATTTACATAAAATAAATAGACATAGTCTATATTCTAAATATTCTACTCACCTTTCCAGCATGATCCGTACTTCTTCTTTTCTTCTTCTCCGGCGCGGCCCCTGTTAAAAAACAAAACAAAACATTACATTAGTACACATACATAAACATAAAACAAAGTAAAATAAACATAATCTACATTGTACTTACCTCCCCGCCATGTCTACGGCCTCCTCGTTTTCTGCCCCGGATGGGCCCTGGAACCATCTGCTCTCTAAAAAAAAATGGTAAAAAAAATAAAAGAGATCTGCACTCGCTGATGTCTCCGACGCTAATGAGCCTCTTACGGAGTGTTCCAGAATAAAATTGGCAACGGCGGCTTCTGATTGGCTGAAAACGCTGTCTATCAAATTCAGCCAATCGGAAGATGACAATTGTGAGCCAATGAGAAAGGGATACACCCCAAAATCCCACTCTCATTGTAGAACGCACCTGTCAGTCTTTATTTGAACCAATCAGAAGGCTTTATTGCCACCAGCGAATCACAATGGGATGCACCCACACGGGGTGATTGGCTGAAGACATCTGCACCTTCCCATTGGCTGTAATACTGATTGACATTGACAACAGCCAATGAGAAGGTGCAAATGCCTTCAGCCAATCAGTACGTGTGGCTGTATCCCATTGTGATTGGCTATTGTCAGTGCAACGAATCAGAATGGCTGGAGGCATCTACGTAATCACCCTGTGGGGGTGTATTCCATTGTGATTGGTTTAAATAGATTGACAGGTGCATTATCCAATCAGAATGAGATTTTGGGGTGTATCCCTTTCTGATTGGCTCACACATTGGCGCCTCCTGATTGGGTGAAATTGATAGACAGCGTTTTTAACCAATCAGAAGGCGCCCTTGCCTATTTTCTTCCGGAAAAGGCTCCGGGAGCCTCATTAGCATCGTCCGATTTTTTTTTAGAGCTCAGTTTCAGGGCAGGGTAGAAGTGGAGGAGGCAGGAGACATCGCAGGAGGTAAGTACAATGTAGATTATGTTTTTTTACTTTGTTTTATGTTTATGTATGTGTACTAATGTTATGCACTGGAGAAGAAGAAAAGAAGAAGGCCGGGACATGCTGGAAAGGTGAGTAGAATATTTATAATGTTTATAATGTTTATTTATTTCCTGTAAATGTGTTGCACTATTTTTTTTAATTTTTTTTCCCTAGGTGGCTGATCTGAAAGGACATCTGCAAAGGTAAGTGGTCGTAATTATTTTATTTTAGCTTAGAATTAGATTATTTTATATATAGATAGCATTTATTGTATGTTAGCTAGGGGTATGTGTTTTATATAGATAGCATAGCATGTATTGTATATTAGATTGTGGTTTTTATTTAGCTAGATAGGATGTATATTAGATAGATAGTATCTATAGTATATTAGATAGATTGGGGGATGTATATTAGATAGATAGGATGCATTGTATATTAGATAGGGGTGTATTGTATTGTATTTCATTTTATTTGTATTGTACGTATTTGTATTGTATTGTATGTATTTTCTTTTCAGGTGTGTAATTTTTTTATTTTCTGTAGTGGGGGGGTTGTAATATTTTTTTTCTGTAATGTTCCTTTTTTTATTTTTGTGATTTAGGTTTTTTTATTTTATGTAATGTACATTTTTTATTTTTGGTGACTTTAGTTTTTTTTTTATGTAATTAGAGTGGTGGGGGTTATTAGGGGGTAGGTAAGTAGTGTAGGTGTTAATATGTTAGTGTAGAGGGTGTTTAGTTGATATTTAATGTTTTATTGGGGGGGTATAGTGCAGTGTAGTGTTTATACTTAGTGTCATGATGGTCCTTGAGGACCATCATGGCACTTATGTGGTTAATGTTGGGTTGTAACAGGCCCATAATTATCTTAATATACCCTTATGGGACTGATGGGGTTAAATAGAGGCTTATGAGGGTCTGTATTGACCCCCATGAGTGAGGGGGTTAATAAAGTTCTTATAGGGGTCTGTATTGACCCCCCATGAGTGACAGGGTTAATGAAGGGCTTATGGGGATCTGTATTGACCCCCATGAGTTACATAGTTACATAGTATTTAAGGTTGAAAAAAGACCTTCAGTCCATCAAGATCAACCTTTCAAGATCTCCTCCGATCTGCAATATGCGGATTAACTATTAATTAATTAATTAATTAGTTGTATTAAAAAAATAAAAAAATAAAAAAATAAAATCCCTCCTGATCCCAGACACCGGCGACCGGACTTCTCCCTGGATCAATACTGCCTCTCTAATTATCCATGATAACCCTGAATTCCCTTTTTAATTAGAAATAAATCCATTCCCCTTTCAAAGCTATCTATTGAATCCGCTGTCACCACCTCCTCTGGTAGAGAATTCCACAGATTAACCACCCTTACTGTGAAGAACCCTTTTCTTTCTTTAAGGTGGAATCTTTTAACCTCAAGGGATGTCCTCTTGTCAGTTGAAAACCTCTTGGCAAAAAAAGCTCTCTTGACAAATCTTTATACTGACCCTGGATGTATTTATATAAGGTAATCATATCTTCTCTTAGACGCTTTTTTTCTAGAGAAAATACGTTTAATTTGGTTAGTCTTTCTTCACAACTTAGCCCCTCCATTCCCCTTATTAGTTTTAAAAGCCCTCCTCTGTACCTTTTCCAGCTCTAAAATGTCCTTTTTATGAAGTGGTGCCCAAAATTGTACTCCATTTGAAATGGTTAATTAAGTGCTTATGGGGGGCTGTATTGACCCTCATGAGTGATGGGGTTAATTAAGGGTTTATGGGGGTCTGTATTGACCCCATGAGTGCCAGAGTTATTTATGGGCTTATGGGCGTCTTTTTTGACCACCATGAGTGACAGGGTTAATTATATGTATTCTGAGGGTCTGTATTGACCCCCATGAGTGAAAGGGTTAATGAAGGGCTTATGGGGGTCTGTATTGACCCCCATGAGTGACAGGGTTAATGAAGGGCCTATGGCGGTCTGTATTGACCACCATGAGTGAGGGGGTTAAATAGGGGTTTATGGTGGTCTGTATTGACCTCCATGAGTGACAGGGTTAATGAAGGGCTTATGGGGGTCTTTATTGACCCCCATGAGTGACAGGGTTAATTAGGGGTTTATGGGGTTCTGTATTGACCCCCATGAGTGAGGTGGTTAATGAAGGGCTTATGGGGGTTGTGAGTGGGTTAATTAAGTGCTTAAGGGGGTCTGTATTGACCCCCATGAGGGACAGGGTTAATTAAGGGCTTATGGGGGTCTATATTGACCCCCATGAATGAGGGGGTTAATGAAGTGCTTATGGGGGTCTGTATTGACCTCCATGAGTGACAGGGTTAATAAAGGGCTTATGGGGGTCTGTTTTGACCCATATGAGTGACAGGGTTAATGAAGAGCTTATGGGGGTCTATATTGACCCCCATGAGTGACAGGGTTAATTAATGGTTGATGGGGCTCTGTATAGAGCCCCATGTGTGATAGTGTATTTTTTTTATTTTTTATAACAGGTATATGCGGGTCTCCGAGCTTATCTCGGTCCCTTAGGGTTAATGCAGGTTTCCGAGCTTATCTCGGATCCCTTCTTGGTTAAGTTGTAGGTGGCTGGGCGGTCCTGGGTCGTGGAGCCTCGTTTTCATTTTTTTCGGTGGCCATTTTTCTCTTGCTTCGGGGATTTTCGTGTGTCTGAACTCGGGAATTTGGTTTAAATGGAGGTGTAACTTCACTTGCAGAGGCCCTGGGTGCCCCCCTTGCTATGGGTAAGCTTTTTATGTATTTTTAGTGGGTATGTATTGTGTTTTGATTGTTTTTAGGTGCGTGCGGTTCGGCCGTTAAGGTCGTATTTTTGCGAGGTCGTAATGGTGCCGCTTGTGTGGGCGCCTTTAAGCCTCCACCTCCACAAATGCGGCCCCTCGGCTCATTGCAGCCGACGTTGGAGCCTCCATTTTGCACAAATGCGTCCCAATGTGGACCAAAATGCATCCCTTGCTTCGCGCGGGATGCAGTTCTTGCGAGCTTGCAAAGCGTAACGACGATTCGTAGTTTGACAACTATTATATGTGATATGTATATATATTTATACTAGCGACTTGCCCGTCAAAAAATTACGGCAATGAGATGTGTATGTTTGGAAAGTTGTTTAGTTATTAATATACGTATTTGACACTTGTAAGATTTTAGTTATGAGGAAATAAGTACTTTTGTGATATTAAACATGTTTATTTTTGTAAAATGTTCTTTTGCTGAACAATAACTGTTAAAAGCATTTTGTATTAAAAGTATTAACATTTGAATGTAAGAACAGTTGAACTTTAAATTAATCAGTATTGTAAACTTGTGGTAATGGTTTATTAACATGCAAGTTCTATCTCAAGAATTGTTAACTTAAATATACATTGAATCCAGAGGAAGGCAAACAGTAAAAACCCTCCTTGAAATGTAGCCAATTGTATCAGAGGGGGAAAAAAATATTCCTTCCTGACCCCATAAACTGGTGATCAGATTACTCCCTGGATTAATGTTGAACATAAAAGACAATATTTACATTGTGACTTAAAATGTGGTTGAGCTCTTAACATGAACTTTGTAATATGTTTAAGTAAAGAACTTAAAAGTATATTTTTTGAAACGTGGACTATCTTATCTGTCTAAGTAAGGAACTTGAAAATATTGTTTTCAAACTTGTAACATTAGAAACAGTAATATAGTTAATTAACATTTTAACATAATTAGTAAAAATAATGCAAGGCAAGTGTTTTGTGAAGCTAATCATCCATAAACAGTATACTTCCATTAATTATGACTGAATTGTTTATTGATTTGTATTTTTCAATGGTTGACCTTTGTTTGTTGCTGTGATTTAAAACGTGGTTGACCTCTTAACATGAACTTTGTAACATGTCTAATTAAGAAACTTGAAAGTATATTTTTTAAAATTTGAACTTTCTTATCTCTCTAAGTAAGGAACTTGACAAAAAAAAATTCAAACTTGTAACATTAGAAACAGTGACATAGTTAATTAACATTTTAACATAATTTGTGAAAATAATGCAAGGCAAGTGTTTTGTGAGGCTAATGATATATAAACAGTACTTTTAATTATAACAGTACCATTAATTATGACTGAATTGTTTATTCATTTGTATTTTTGAATGGTTGACCTTTGTTTGTTGCTATAGTAATTGTTTTAAATCGCACATATAGTTTGGTCTCTGGAAAAGTGGTTCTCTAAAAAGAGAACGCAAGAACTTAAACTTGTTGCACGTTGTGTAAGCACTGTTCTGTATGTGTTTGACAATTTAATGTAGTTTAACAGGAAAATATTGTTTTTGTAAATGTAATTTCTGTTGTGTAATAATGACCTTTTGATGACAACGGAAATTTATGTGTATTTGTTTTAAAAATGTGGTGGTTATATTGTGTTTTTTTTATATTTTTGCATTTGCTTTTAAATTTGTTTTGCATGGCTTTTATTTCTTTAATGAAAAGTTAAAGTACTTCATAGAAGAAAATGTTTTTAGTAAAAATACGTCCATCTTCTAATAAATCACCTTGACTTTCATTCTTTTCATTAATAGCCTGTGGATTTTTGCACCGTGATAACGCAACGTTCAATTGGCCATGTGCAAATACTGGTTCTTGTAAGAAAATACTCACAGATTTAAGGGGTTGTCCTTGTGATTTATTAATGGTCATGGCAAATGCCATAATGATGGGAAATTGACTTCTTTGAAGTATAAAAGGGAGACTATTTTCACTTGGTGCTAAATCTATTCTTGGTATGAAAACTCTCTCTCCTTTATGGGTACCAGTTAAAATGTCAGCATCTATGAAATGGTCCATTAATTGTTGAACAATTAATCTTGTCCCATTGCATAGGCCTTTTTGGGGTTCATATTTCGCAGTAACATGATAATTGCACCTTTCTTTAGCTGCAAAATATGTGGTGGCATTCCAGAAGGAGTTAGTGAGTTTATGAATTCAGTGGAAAAGTTTGCCTGACTTTCATTGTCATCAGCAAGTACAGAATCAGCACTGTGATAATTTATTTGTGGTGCATTCATTTTTTTTAAGATTTCATTATTGAGGATTAATGCATCCTTACTTTTACACGTTAGTATGACTTGGTTGGCAAGCTCTGAATATTCCTGGTTATTTATGCTACCTTCAAATATAGCCGATATAATATATTGGTGACAAATCATATGAGGTGGGATCTCTACCGTGTCGTCAGGTAAATGTGGTATTTTTTCTGTTCTGCCTTCTCTAATTTTAATAAGCCAATCATTGAAATCAGTTTGGCCTTCTGATCTCATATTTTGTTGCAGTTGAAGATGGGTAAAATGTTTCCATACTGTGCTTGACTTTATACAGGTTTCGATAATGTCAGTTCGATTTCCATGTACAACGAAAGGTAATGTTTGTCTAAAATCTCCACCCAACAACATTACCTTTCCACCAAATGGAAAAGTATTATCCATGACTTCACGAAGCAAACGGTCAATACATTGGAGGGCATAGCATGACATCATTGTGGCCTCATCTATTATAATTAATTTACTTTTTTTCAATTTTTTCCTTGTAATGATGTCATGCGAATATCTGACACAGAGGTTTCTAAAATAGACACTGGCAGTTTAAAGCCACTATGTAAAGTTCTTCCACCTTCTAACAAAAGTGCAGCAATTCCAGTAGTGGCAAACGGCAGTGCTATTTGACCTTGTGCTCGTATATAATTCATTAATAAATTATATAGATACGTTTTTCTTGATCCGCCAGGTCCATCAAGATAGAAATAAAGCTCTGTGACCATGTCATCATCTATTGCATTTTTAATGGCATTAAATGCTTGCAATTGTAACGTATTTAAAGTTGCAAGTCTTTCTTCTGTTGCATTTGGCTTGTGGGTGATGGTTGGAGGTTATTTTACAGTAAAGAGGAGGAATAGATTTGTTTTATGTATGTTGCTAATGTTTCAGATGCTATCCTGTTTTGTTGCCACTTCTTTTTTTTTGGTTTCTGTGAAACTGTCTGTCTTCCTAAATTGTATAGGTCTTTGTGAAGTTTGTTGAACTGTCTTTCTTTCTTTTAATTAATTTATATGTATTTTTTTTTTTTCATTTTACTTGAAATTGTTATATTGGCGGCCATTAAATATATATAGTTCCTTTATTTTTTCTACTTGTTATACTTTACCTTGATTGAAGTGTTGTTCTTGTCCGAATGACAGAGCCTCCAGCCAATCTTAATCCGCCAGTCTTATTGTAGTGTCTGTTGGAAAAAGAAAGTGAAATGGTTAATTGTATATTTCTTATTTTTGATTTAGCAAAGCATGGACTTTTGTAGCATGTAATGTATTTTTCTATCTTACCTCTTCTTCTTTCTTTGTGTTCTTTAAAAGTAATTCTCTTTCACAGTCCACGGTGCAAATTCTTGAGTGACGCTGTTGATGCAGAGTCTGTTTGAATAGTGAAAAAAAGGGCAAAGATTCAGCTTTAGGTTACATATGTATTAGTGTCATATTATTTTTTCCTATGAGTTGCAGTAAATTAATGTCATTTAAATACTGTATACTGGTTTAATTAGTTTTGGTTAATATTAGTTTGTTTTAGGGCCTATACATATAAATGTGAATGTGACATGTCACTATACATGAATCACATTTTAATAGTTAAAGTTTTTTTTTTTTTTTATGTCATTTAAATATACTTGTTTAATTAGTTTGGGTTAAGATTAGTTTGTTGTAGGGGCTATACACATAAATGTGCGTGTTACATGTCACTGTACATGAATCACATTTTCATAGTTAAAGTTTTTTTTTTTTTAATGTCATTTAAATATACTTGTTTAATTAGTTTGGGTTAAGATTAGTTTGTTGTAGGGGCTATACACATAAATGTGCGTGTCACATGTCACTATACATGAATCACATTTTCATAGTTAAAGTTGTTTTTTTTGTGTCCTGTCTTGATAATAAAATGTAATATATTATAGCTTGCACAGTATTATGTAGGAAATTAGAAAATAATTCTCTTAAGTAACAGCAGCAGTTAACGATCCAGTCACTCCGTTCATCACCTCAGTAGAAATGTAGAATTTTCTGGAAAGTAGGCAGTATTTATAAACTTTTAGTGCCTCAGACCGTTAGAACGCAATACGCATGCGCTATTTACGTTCCAGCTTACAATTTGCGTTCCATCCGCAATTTTATGAGTAGTAGTTTTGAAAATGGTGGTTAATATCAGTGTGGTACGTGCCGCATAGTATGTGTTTCAGTTTTGCGAGTCACTGTAGTATTGTTGCGTCTGTAGCCTCGTTTTCCTTTTGTTCAGCGTTTTTTTGGACTTAAATAGACGTGTAAATTAACTTTTCGAGGTGCTGGATGCCCCCCTTTGCTGTAAGTAAGCTTTTTTATGTGCTTGTTGTGTTTATTTATTGTGTTTCTGATGTTTTCATGCACGCCGTTTTCAGCAGTTTTTTTTGTGTTCGGAATGGGTCGTAGCGCGGCTGTATTTTTTTGCGAGGGACGCAGTTGTTTTTTTTTCTAAGTCATCCATGTGTCTGGTAACCGCGTGTGAGGCACCTTTGAGCCTACACCTCCGCAAATGCGGCCCCCTCGCTTCGCGAGGGTCAGCATTTGCAGACAAACAACACAGCCGATGTTGGAGCCTCCATCACCGCAAATGCGGCCCCTCTCTTCGCGAGGGTCCACATTTGCGGACAAAAACACAGCCGACGTTGTGAAAACTCCACCTTCCGCAAATGCGGCCCCTCGCTTCACGAGATTCCGCATTCGCGGAGCGAACTGCATCCCTCGCTTCGCAAGCGTTAGCAAAAACTCGTATGCTCACAACTATATATGTGATATATATATATATATATATATATATATATATATATTTAACGTGTGGTTGGCTGAATAGTGATAGAAGTCCTCTTCTATACAGAGTACAGAAAATGAATAGTACATTTGTGATTTCCTTTGAATGTCTAATAAACTTATTTCCTGCTCAAGGTTCTCAGAAATACAGCTGCTGCAGTGCACTCTGGGATACTAGGTGGGGACATGCGAAATAGACCACAATGCACTCTCACTCTTTTAATCCAAAAAACATTTTATACATGGCTCCTTTTAGACATAAGCTCAATGTATTATAGCACAGGCCAGTGATCTACCTCTCTGCAAAATCTACTGCACAAACCAGGAACCAGTCCCACACTGATGAGATTCACAAAGATCGAAAAAGTGTCTTTAGGTAGGTCCCCTAGTTTGTGCATAATCCACCCTGTGCTATGGTTAAAGCTGTGTAATAAGGCGAGCAACTTGAGCAGGAAAAACATTTTTTTTACTTATGTTTTAGACATTCAAATGGAATCACAAATGTACTATTCATTTTCTGTACTACTAGATATATATATATATATATATATATATATATATGTGTGTGTGTGTATATGTATATGTGTATATGTATATATCCCTTTCTGGATTGCTACCTTGTAGTGGTGAGGGTGCATGTGTACCTTAATGAAGTTGTGAGCTATAGCAGAGTTCAAACAAATTGTGGTCCACTAAAGAAGGAAGAAGAAACTGGCAACCCACTCTGGTATCTGGTAGCCAAGAAGACCATATGGATAAGCAAGACTAGAAACACAGACAGATGTGCCTGGTGTGCTGTGGTCCCTCTCGAAGCGAAGCGAGACGTTGATGCATGCACGACTTAGGCTGCAATGAAAACAAGGCTGAACAAAGCCAGGCACGCAGCACTTAGAAAATACATGATGGTGAAGACAGTAACACACACCGACAACGCCAGTCCCGAGGGACTTTGAAAATAAAACCAACGTTAGTCAGTGCGTAACACGCCAAGATTCAGCAGACATACAGACAAGAAAGACACAGGGAAGGGACGGGGAGATGGTGGAAAGAGACACATGGCATTCCCAAGGACAAAACTTTCAGGTTAAGGAAACCTGCAATGAGAGACCCTTACAGTAGGTGAGAGGAAAGGCTCGCAATGAGCACCAAAGTTGTTTATTGCGAGGCACGCGATGAGCCCCGAAGGCGCTCAGAGAAGCAAAAGACTCACATTGTGTGGCAAACAGCATTGCCATCCTTACAATTGTATTCCCGTCATTTTTGATGGGCAAGTTCCTAGTATATATATATATTTTATTCCAACCTTGGCTTTGCATTAAATCTGTGTAATACAGCAAGCATAAGCTTAAAGGAAGCCATGTTTGATGATGGCTACGGAATGAAGAACGAGGCATTTGTGGCCACATTTGTGTGTCCCAGCTCAACTTCCCAGAATGCAGTGTAATTGTTTTTCTCGGAACTCTGAGCTGGAAGCAGGTTTTTAACTTGCTTTACACATTCAAATGAGGACACAGATGGACTTTTTATTTACTATATATATATATATATATATATATATATATATATATATATAATTTATATTTATTTATTTATTTATTTATATATAGAAAGATTGTTGGTGGTTGGGAAACATTCCAGAATCATTTCCAGAAATCTGTACATTATTAGGTATGATGTTTTATTTTTCACAGCACGACCTTCCTCAATGCAACAAATGGAGAAGGATCATATCCCCTGACACTCGCTGCATATAAGAACTCTGAGTACAACATCCCATTTACAGATGGAGAAAATGTAGATGTGGGATCACCCATCTACCTGGGCTTGTTTACTACTGGTGCAGATGGAGATAAGTTTGTCCTGAGGGTAGTCAATTGCTATAGTACTCCCAGCTCCAATGATGATGACCCCCGTGTGCAGTTATTGAGTGGAGGGTAAGGTTGTTATGACTTCTTAATCCTACGCTATTTCACCATGGAGTATATGGATATTCTCTGCCGTTATACATTTATTCATGACATTCAGGGACAACAATACTTATAATGCGCCAACAACATTGTGTCCTTTCTGTGTTATTTTTTAATTTACTTTTTATTAAGTTTTCCATTTTTATAACAAATGATTGATATCACATTGACACAGAAGATTTCAAGTCACCAGCTTTATAGTATCTGGGAAACATAACAACCTGTGATTATAGTCTTCACAAATCTGCATATAAACTACATTCAAAATAATAGGACATGCAGAGAGCCGGCTTTAGTCTATAGATCTCTGTGCTGGCAGAAAACAAGCCCCAAGAGCAGTTATACTTCTGAATACAGGTGGTCCCCGGATTAAGGACGAGATCCGCTCCTGAGAACTTTCTTAATTGAGTTTGTATGAATAATAATAATAATAATAATAATAATAATACCCCTGTACTGTAATAATATGTTACAGAAACTATTGGGCTCTTTATTTTAATTCAAACAAACAGAACATAAAAAAAAACATACAAAAAGCATTGTGGACCCATTCTTAAGTAGGGCTCATTTGTAAATTGGGTTGTTTGTAACCCGGGATTGTCTGTACATTTTGTATTTTTAGACCTTTAATTAAAAAAGAAAACACACTACAACATATTATTGAATATGCTCTTTCTGATGCAACACAGAAAATCATTCCATACCCCTTTAAATAGGGTGCCTAAAACTAAACCCTCAAAATGGTGGTACACATGTGACAGTGAAGCCTTCTATTCACAACACCAGGGCTACTCAAATGCAACCACGCAACCAGCCGTAACATAATAGGTCATTAATATTCTCTCCAGAGGGAACTGATCAGAGGGGCTTGAGGGCATATGTCCGATTTACTGGTCATATATATACTTATGTGGACATCTCTCCATCTAAAACAATAACATTGAAGTATTGGATGAACTACATGTATAATAAAATAAAATTCTGCAGGACATATAATAAGGATTGTATTAGAAATACAGATACAAGGCAATCATTACAGCAATCAAGTGTCTATACTTACAAGTGTTTATGTTCTCAGCTGTCCAATTGATGGTGGGGATGTTGATGCAGTGATAGGACAAAATGGGGTGAGTCTGGAAGCCCGATTCAGAGTAAATGCATTTGCATTTGATGGATTCCCCACCGTGTCGATCTTCTGTGAAGCTAGGTTATGTGAGAAAACCAATGGAAACTGCAGTTTGGTAAGTGAGAGGTTAAACAGTCTTTTCATTGAATCAAATAAGAGTCGGACTGGTCTTAAGGTGAAATAAATATGACCCATCTAATATAAACATTTCATGAGATTTAATTTTTATGGTATTGCAAACAGATCTTATAATCTGTCTCTTAAAGAGAAATAAAAGACCATTCTTTTTAAAGCATGTTTTAAATGTTGCAAAAGTTGTTTATCTGTGACTAGCTTACAAATGTACACTTTAAGACGCAACCATGTTTTTAAGCATTGAACATATTGACCATTTTATAAATGTTTAAAGGGACAGTTAATTTAGCACAACTTGAGCACACTGCTGTAAAAACTTATAGAAATGTTTTTTTAATTTTATAAATAGGTGCCATTTTCACATATAAAATAATAAATGAAGTGTCTGTTTACACAAGTCACTGGCAGTGCTCCCAGACAGAGTCACAGCAAGAGCTCCATGCAGGGAGCATAAGCAGAAGTAGAGTTAAACCTTCATAAATTCATCTGTGCAGATAAAGGACTGCTAGAATCAACTAAAGAGCACAGTTGTGGGTTAACATGTCCTGTTGCATTCCTGAAATTCAGGGAAAAGCTATAAATCTTTGTGCTCAGTGTCGGCTGATATTGTAAATCTTGGAAGAGTCAGGAGTGCGGTTGTAAACAGATCTTTAGCTGATATTAGTGTAATTAAAAAAAACAATCTATTATGTTAACATAGAATCTTGTGCTTTTTCACACCATGAAGAGCACTTATAGTGAGGTAAATGGCTCTTTAAGTTAAATAAGTACTACTTGCTTCACCCCTGCCACATACTGTCCAGATTTCACAGATTTCACCGTAATTTGTAATTTTGACACAGTCAAAAAAGACTACTATGACTGCTTTATAATTATTCTTTGTGTGCACAAACAGAGCAATAAAGCAAATAAATCAGATTTTAACACAATTGTCGTTGGCTTAACATTCCACAACCTTGTGTACAAATGATATGTGATGTCTGCTCAAATGTTCCTAGGAGATTCACAAAAACATGCTATAATAATATATGGTATAATAAATTCATGGTGGAGCATTTTGTGTCCATTTAAATCCTGAGGTCTGAGAGTTCTTTGAATTGTTGAGTAATTGCTCTGCTAAGAAAACAATGGCTACTATATTTACTCTTCAGTGTGAGAAATAAGACATTCCAAACTATACGCAGACTGTAGAAACCACACCATACATAAAACAACCTCACTTCCTCTGACCTCCTTGATTAAATTGATCTTCAAGGATATGATCTGCAGCTCTCATAGAATCAAGTGTCAATCTGCAGGAAGTGATGTTTCTCTGTCTTTCCTTACAGTGTAACAATGGTAGAACAAATGAACCAAATACTGGAGAAGTGAGTGTAACTTTGGCAATGAATGGTAAGTCCGTGCCCTAACAAGAACCTGTTTTGTTGCATGAACATTGCTATAAAGTCACTAATAATGACTGAGATTAGCTGTGATATATAATGCAGTCTTTTTCTTATCACATCACGCCTCATCACAATATTCAAAAATATTAAGGTTACCTTGAAACAGAGCTTGGTGAATACTGTGAAGAACTTAAATACGTGTTTACAATGCATTTCAGTCAGTTGCAATCCATTGTAGTTTTTGTCTCCTCACTGGTACATGGCTTCTGGGTTTAGTTTGTTTTTGCGTAGTCCAAAATAGATAAAACTTGCAAGGAAAATATTCTTGATCTCAATACATTAGATAATTATTCAGAGATATTAATGGATTTAATAATGTTTCAGAAAAACAGCAATACTAGAACAAGAAACCATAGCATTACGTTGGAGGGTAACTCAATCAAGGATCATTTTTTTTTTTAACTACTGTTTTATATTAAAGGCAGTAAATAAGTGGAATGGCCTTCCAACTGGAGTGCTAGAGATAAAACAGTACATGATACCATGAATATCCAAGATGCTTTCCTGAAGCTTTTATTATTATTATCAAAGACTTATCCAAATTATGATAATTACTAATGAATGTTCATATTTCCTTTTAGAACGTTTGGATCTGAGTAGCTCTGGAACTCACGCAGGTAAGACAATTCCCCACAAAATAAGAAGTGCAATAACATATTTCAAGGAATAGCAAGTATGAAACTTTATATAAAACGGGCATAGTGTCTAATATCTAGTGATAATGACACAATACATTACATCTAGTGACTTGCCTTATAGTTACAGATACCTCCATAAATGGTCACTGCAAATATTTATATATATTTTTTTTCAAAAGCAAATAAATTTATTAAAAATATACTTTAAAGATTGTCTACGTGCTGAGTACATTTTAATCTCAGATATATTTATCAACAATCAATCTGTGGGTCTTATAGCAGTGATACTTTTATATTGTCTACAAGGGCCGGCAGATAAGGTCTCATAGAGCAACATCAGACCCTTGGCCAGGTGATGAGAACATAGCATGACGAGTGAATAACTTGCATCCTGTTGTTTTCAGCTCTTAAAATGTTTAAGGGCTGTGTCAACAACTGCTGAGGCCACTAATAAAACAGTATGGTCAGTTGCCAAACTTATCCAACAGTTGGGACCTCCCTATACCATGGTCTCTGGGTAATAAATCATGCATAGCTTTGATTTCTATACTTCAGTCATAGACATATATTCTGAGTTTGAATGTATTTTATGTAGTTCTCCTGACACTATAGGGTTATAAGAGAATGTAACATGAACTATCAGCTTCTTCTTAGGACAATTATGAACAGTTACACTATGTGTATTATATTACATATTTCTGTCTTTTTTGTCTAGTTTCCTCACCTGTAGTGGCTGGCTCTCTTCTCCTACTGCTCTTCAATAAACTCTACTGAAGACTAATCATGAAGACTAATGGTGACCAACTCTTCTGAGACTAATGAGACTATTTTTAATTTCCATGGTCATAAAGGGGAAGGTCCTGGGATTAACTGACAATTGTTGCTTTATTCTGAAGAAATTGAAATGATTTCTTTTTCTTCACTACACTTGCCAAGTGCAATATATATATCATATCTCAGACTATAAGAAGATTTTTTCCTCCCTCTGTAGTAGAAAAGAGTCTACCCTAAGGAGCACGTAAACTTTTAAACCCTTATTAAAAGTATGACACAATCTGGGAGACCCTACAACTACTAACTAAACTGTGTTTATTTAACATCTTCTCTGTAAATAAATCAATATCTTCAGCACTTTGAGTCTCTGACTTTTCTTTCTAAAGATATCTAACATTGGTAAGATTTTATTTTAAACAAAATACCAAGATTATATTTTAAAACATTGTGCTTGATTTATATCTACAAATGTTATAATTCAGTATCTACATTATCTTTAAATTAAAAATATGAGGCGGATCTACTTATGAAGAGCAGTTACTTAGTTATCATTATTACAGTATTGTACATGGGACAAGGCCAAGGCCTAGGGAACCAAATATAAAGGGGTGGCATGGTCTTCAAAAAATCACAAAAGTAGGGTAAAACAAATCACTTTAAAACACAGTGATACAATACAAATATAAACCATTATCTATCTGTCTTCACACATGCCATAAATGTACAGCTGAAGACCTTTTATATGTACTAGCAGAATGCCAACCTCACTCACATCAATGTGAGATCCCTCGTGCACCTGGAGAGGTTTCTCTTCCTAGAGGCGTAAACTGTTATATTTATACAACCATTCTGTATAGCAAAATCTAAGTGAGTTTTGGGGTCTTGCTTTCCTATTTCCTTTTATATTGTAATAGCGTGGCCTTTTTTCAGTGATATGGCACTTTTATTAGTATATAAATATTTGACAATATACAAAACTAGTTTTGTTCAATTCCTATTAACTGTCACGGCACCTATCTCACCTCAGATGTATAAGACTAAACGTGGAATATATGTCTGAAGTTTAGAGACATTAGTAAAGGTTTTGGGCAGACTGCATCGGTTTTCATGATTCAGATTGGTCCTTCCTCTTGACATGAGACAGTTTCACAGCATAGGTAAATCAGAGAGATTGTGTCAGATCTAGTACACATCAGCAGCAGTCTGGTATGCCAAAGATTACTTATACGTGTCTCTTATATAGGTGTAAAGAAGAGAGTACAAGGAAAGGAGCAAGGCAGCAAAAGAGCTATTTGACTGGCTAAAATAGAAAATGAAAAGTTAGTTGCAAAGGACAATAAGACTAAGCCTAAATTATTTTTTAGATACATCTGAATCTGCTCTGTTAGTCAGTGCAGAGTTTTCTGTCTGTTGCATTAATCAGTGTACAGGTGAGAGTGGGTGTGGCTTGGTCTGTGTAGTTATATCTGGGTGCATTTGTGTGAGGTCTGGTTTGAATCCGCTCTGTTAGTCAGTGCAGAGTTTTCTGTCTGTTGCATTAATCAGTGTACAGGTGAGAGTGGGTGTGGCTTGGTCTGTGTAGTTATATTTGGGTGCATTTGTGTGAGGTCTGGTTTGAATCCGCTCTGTTAGTCAGTGCAGAGTTTTCTGTCTGTTGCATTAATCAGTGTACAGGTGAGAGTGGGTGTGGCTTGGCCTGTGTAAGTTATATCTGGGTGCATTTGTGTGAGGTCTGGTTTGAATCTGCTCTGTAAGTCAGTGCAGAGTTTTCTGTCTGTTGTATTAATCAGAGTACAGGTGAGAGTGGGTGTGGCTTGGTCTGTGTAGTTATATCTGGGTGCATTTGTGCGAGGTCTGGTTTGAATCCGCTCTGTTAGTCAGTGCAGAGTTTTCTGTCTGTTGCATTAATCAGAGTACAGGTGAGAGTAGGTGTGGCTTGGCCTGTGTAAATTATATCTGTGTGTATTTTGTTTTTTTCTGTTTTCTCACTGTATTTTTGTAACTGATAATCATGAGTCAGTCCAGTGGAAACCTCACTCAGTGTACATCCTGCCAAATGTATGCACTTCTGGAACAGATGATCCAGGGTCCATACCTCTGTGACAGGTGTGAGCATGTTGCCTCTTTGGAAGCTCAAATTGAAGATCTGGAGAGGAGAATTGCAGCACTTAGTGATATTGCTCCACTGGAAAGGGAGTTGGTGCTCATGGAGCACAGTTTAGCTGGGCCTAGTATGGAGGGAGGAGCTGGGGCTAGTGAGGATGGCCAGGGAGGTAGCTGGGTTACAGTTAGAAAGGGAATCAGGGGGAACAGGAGGAGGCAGGCCAGTTCTGAGTTGGCAAACACCAACAGATTTGCCAGATTGAGTGAAACTGTTGGGGATGTCCATTCAGGAATGGCAATGCCAGATAGAGCTGTTCCCTCTAACAGCCGGGAGAACAGTTCTACTGGAGGAGAGGGAGGGCAGAATAGGCAGAGCAACAGACATGTTTTGGTGGTAGGGGACTCTATTATTAGGAAGGTAGACAGGGTAATTTGTCACCCAGATCCCAGCAATCGAACAGTTTGCTTTCTCCCGGGTGCTCGGGTTTTGCATGTTGTGAATCGGGTGGATAAATTATTGGGAGGGGCTGGTAATGAACCGGCGGTCTTGGTACACATTGGTACCAATGACAAAGTTAGTGGAAGATGGAGCGTCCTAAAGAATGATTTTAGAGAATTAGGGAATAAGCTTAAAGCAAGGACCCCCAAGGTAGTATTTTCTGAGATACTACCAGTGCCACGTGCTAGCCCAGGGAGGCAGAAGGAGCTTAGGGAGGTTAATGCGTGGCTAAAAAAGTGGTGCAGTGCAGAGGGTTTTGGGTTTTTAGAGCACTGGGCTGACTTCTCACTTGGGTACAATCTCTATAGCAGGGATGGATTGCACCTTAATGATGAGGGCGCTTTTGTGCTAGGGGATAGGATGGTAAAACGGATGGGGGAGTTTTTAAACTTGTAGGTGGGGGGGAGGGACTATATAGAAGTATTGGGGTAAATAGGGTAGAGAGGGAAAGGGATGAATTAGTTACCCATGGGGGAGGAGAAGGAGGGAGGGTTACAATAGAAAGTAGGGAGGTATTAATAGGGGCCTCAAATACAGTGGCAGGCACTTCACAACAGCAGAGCCATAGCAACATAAAGTGTATGATTGCTAACGCAAGAAGTTTGCCTGGGAAAATGGATGAGCTAGAAATATTAGCAGTACAAGAAAAATGGGGCTTAATAGGCATTACGGAAACATGGTGGGATGAATCTCATGACTGGACTGTTAATCTGGATGGTTATAACCTATTTAGGAAAGATAGGGGAAATGGTAAAAGAGGAGGAGGGATCTGTCTTTATGTTAAGCCTGAATTTAAGCCTATAGTCAGAGAAGATATTTATGCTGGCACTAACGGCATCATTGAATCCTTGTGGGTTGAGCTAAATAGTGGAGGAGCTAATTCGAAATGCATATTGGTGGGAGTATGCTATAAACCCCCAAATATAGCTGAAAGTGAGGAAATGCAATTATTCTTACAAATTGGAAATGCAGCTAAGCATGGGCAAGTTCTAATAATGGGAGACTTTAATTACCCTGATATAAAATGGATAAACGAGACCAGCAGCTCAGCTAAGGGGAGCAGGTTCTTGAGTACACTCAGGGATCATTATCTGGCCCAGGTAATACAAGAACCTACTAGAAATGGGGCCATCTTGGATTTAGTCATCACAAGTAATATTGATATAATATCAAATGTAAAAATAGGGGAACCTTTGGGGAACAGTGATCACAACACAGTCTCATTTGAGATTGAATACAAAAAACAGAGTTGTAAGGGGCCAACAAAAACTCTAAATTTTAAAAGGGCTAACTTTAATGGGCTACGGGCAGCAATACAACATATAGACTGGGACAAAGAACTTACAGGGAAGAATACTGAAAATAAATGGACAACATTCAAATCCTTACTAAATAAACATACTCATCAGCATGTACCATGTGGAAATAAAATGAATAGGAGTAAATCACATCCCATGTGGCTTAACAATGACTTAAAGATCATGATGAGGAAAAATAAATATGCATTTAAATTATACAAGAAGGAGGGAACAGAGGCAGCTTTATGTGACTATAAGGAAATCAACAAGTCTTGCAAAAGGGCTATTAGACTGGCTAAAATAGAAAATGAGAAGTCAGTTGCAATGGAAAATAAGACTAACCCTAAAATATTTTTTAAATATATTAATGGGAAGAAGGCCAGGAAGGAATCGATAGGACCATTACAATGTGACACAGGCCATCTGATAATTAGTGACCAGGAAAAGGCAGATGAGCTAAATAGGTTCTTTTCATCAGTTTACACAAGGGAGATACCAGTGGTTGGGACACCGCAACATAATGGGGCTACACTACCTTTACTAAATAATTGGTTAACGCAGGAAGAAATACAAAAGAGGTTGGAGAAAATAAATGTTAATAAAGCCCCAGGTCCTGATGGAATACATCCAAGGGTACTGAGGGAGCTGGGGTCTGTAATAGCCAAACCATTATATCTAATCTTTCAAGACTCACTCACTACAGGGTCTCTACCAGATGACTGGAGAAAAGCAGAGGTGATACCTATATTTAAGAAGGGATCTAGAGCAAATCCGGGGAATTATAGACCAGTGAGCCTCACTTCTGTATTTGGGAAGCTTTTAGAAGGGTTAATAAGGGACAGAATACAAGAATATGTCTATTTGAACAGGATCATAGGTACCAGTCAACATGGATTTATGAAGGAAAGGTCGTGTCAGACCAATCTAATTAGTTTTTATGAGGAGGTAAGTAGGAACTTGGATCAGGGCAACTCAGTGGATGTAGTCTTTTTAGATTGTTCAAAGGCATTTGATACAGTGCCACATGGAAGACTAGTGAGCAAACTAAGGGATACAGGAATTGCAGTAAATATCTGCTCATGGATCGAGAGCTGGCTAAAAGACAGGAAGCAAAGGGTTGTTGTAAATGGAACATACTCCGATTGGTCTAATGTGATAAGTGGGGTTCCTCAAGGTTCAGTATTAGGTCCTCTCCTTTTTAACATATTTATTAATGACGTTGAGGTAGGACTCGAATGTAGTGTCTCCATTTTTGCTGATGACACTAAGTTGTGCAAGGTAATAAAATCAGATAATGATGTACTTTCCCTACAAAAGGATTTGCATAAATTAGAGAAATGGGCGGCTAAATGGCAGATGAGATTTAATACAAATAAATGTAAGGTTATGCATTTGGGAAGGAACAATAGCCAAGCAATCTATAATCTTAATGGAGCAAATCTAGGGGTATCAGATATTGAAAGGGATTTGGGAGTACTAGTGGACAACCACCTAGGTAACAGCGCTCAAAGCCAAGCAGCGGCTGCAAAGGCAAATAAAATATTAGCATGTATTAGGAAGGGTATAGAAGCCAGGGAAGAAGATATAATTCTGCCACTATACAAATCTCTAGTACTCCCTCATTTGGAATATGGAGTACAATTTTGGGCACCACCTCATAAAAAAGACATTTTAGAGCTGGAAAAAGTACAGAGAAGGGCTACAAAACTAATAAGGGGAATAGAGGGGCTAAGTTATGAAGAAAGACTAACAAAATTAAACTTATTTTCGTTAGAAAAAAGGCATCTAAGAGGAGATATGATTACGTTATATAAATACATCCATACTTTTTGTAGCAAGAGATTATCAACTGACAAGAGGACATCCTTTGAGGTTAGAGGAAAAAAGATTTCACCTTAAACAAAGAAAAGGGTTCTTCACAGTTAGGGTGTTTAAACTGTGGAATTCTCTACCAAAGGAGGTGGTGACAGCGAATTCGATAGACAACTTCAAAAAGGGGTTAGATATATTTTTGAATAAAGAGGGCATTCAAGGCTATCCTAGATAACTAGCAAGGAATATTGATCCAGGGAGAAATTTGATCGCCAGTTTCTGGGGTCAGGAAGGAATTTTGCTTTTTTTTCCCCTTATGAGACAATTGGCAAAGTTTCAATGGTTTTTTTTTTTCTGTTTGCCTTCCTCTGGATCAATTAACAATTAACAAAAATAATAATAAATAGTCCACATTAAAAAGATCAATAGAGATCTAAAAAGGTTGAACTTGATGGACTAACTCTTTATTCATCCTCCAATACTATACTATTAATAATTATTTAATCAATAATTTAATTAATAACTAATCCGCATATTGCAGATCAGAGGAGATCTTAACAGGTTGAACTTGATGGACTGAAAGTCTTTTTTCAACCTTAATTACTTTGTAACTATGTAACTATACTATGTAACTATGTAATAGGAAGAAGGCCAGGAAGGAAGCAACAGGAACATTATAATGTGAAGCAGGGCGTCTGATAGTGACCAGGAAAAAGCAGATGTGCTAAATAGGTTATTTTCTTTTGGTATACACAAGGGAGGTACCAGTGGTTGGGACACTGCAACATAATGGGGCTATTTTACCATCACTAGATAATAGGTTAAAAAAAGAAGAAATCCAAAAGAGGCTGAAAAAACATGCACAGATTGGACTAATGTGGTAAGTGGGGTTCCTCGGGGGTTCAGTATTAATGCCTCTCCTTTTTAACATATTTATTAATGACTTAGTAATAGGATTGTGAAGTATTATCTCCATTTTTGCTGATGACACTAAATTGTGCAAGGTGATTAAATCAGATAATGATTTACTTTCCCTCCAAAGGGATTTGAATAAATTCGAGAAATAGTCAATTAAATGACAGATAAGATTTCATACGAATAGATGTAAAGTTTTGCATCTGGGAAGGACAATAGCCATGCAATTTATAATCTTAATGGAGCAAATCTAGTGGTATCAGATACTGAAAGTGATTTGAGAGTGCTTGTGGACAACCACCTAGGTAGCAGTGCTCAATGCCAAACAGCAGCTGCAAAGCCAAGTAAAAAATATGTATTAAGAAGGGTATAGAAGCCAGGGAAGGAAACCTAATTCTGCCACTAAATTAATCCCATTTGGAATATGGAGTACATTTTTGGGCACCACTTCATACAAAGTACAGAGAAGGGCAGTATGTCTGCCAGGAAAACCAAGTGGATTAATAGTGTGTTGAGTCGGACACAACTGAGTGATGACATTTACATTGATCCAGGGAGGAGTACTATTGCCATTATATGGGGTCCGGAAGGAATTTTATTTTTTTCCCCTTGTGACACTAGTTACAATGTTTCAATGTTTGCCTTACTCTGGATCAATTAACCACTTATCCTCACATTACAGAACATAGGATATCTAAAAAGTTTACCTTGATGGAATAAAAGATTGAAAGAGCAAAGCCTTTGTGGTCACATTTGCATGTCCCTGACAAGGTTCCAAGAATGCAATGTAATAACTGTATTTCTCAGAATTCTGTTCATGAAACAAGTTTTTTTTAACTTGTTTTAGACATTCACATGTGAACATAAATGTACTATGCATTTGCTGTACTACTGTACAGTGCGTTGTGTTGTGTCTCTTCCCCCCTCCCTCATCAGCCTGCCCTGTGTCTCTTTCCCCCCTCCCTCATCATACTCCCCTGTGTCTCTTTTCCCCTTCCCTCATCATCTTCCCCTTTGTCTCTTCCCCCCCTCCCTCATCATCCTCCCCTGTGTCTCTTTGCCCCCTTCCTCATCACCCTCCCCTGTGTCTCATCCCCCCTCCCTCATCATCCTCCCACCTCCCTCATCATCCTCCCCTGTATCTCTTTACCCCCTCCCTCATCATCCTCCCCTGTGTCTCTTCCCCCCTCCATCATCATCCTCCCCTGTGTCTCTTCCCCCCTCCATCATCGTCCTCCCCTGTGTCTCTTTCCCCCCTCCCTCATCATCCTCCCCTGTTTCTCTTTCCCCCCTCCCTCATCATCCTCCCCTGTTTCTCTTTCCCCCCTCCCTCATCATCTTCCCCTGTGTCTCTTCCCCCCTCCCTCATCATCCTGCCCTGTGTCTCTTTCCCCCCTTCCTCATCACCCTCCCCTATATCTCTTTACCCCTCCCTCATCATCCTCCCCTGTATCTCTTTACCCCCTCCCTCATCATCCTCCCCTGTGTCTCTTTTCCCCCTCCCTCATCATCTTCCCCTGTGTCTCTTCCCCCACCCTCCCTCATCATCCTGCTCTGTGTCTCTTTCCCCCCTTCCTCATCACCCACCCCTGTATCTCTTTACCCCTCCCTCATCATCCTCCCCTGTATCTCTTTACCCCCTCCCTCATCATCCTCCCCTGTGTCTCTTCCCCCCTCCAACATCATCCTCCCCTGTGTCTCTTTCCCCCCTCCCTCATCATCCTCCCCTGTGTCTCTTTGCCCCCTTCCTCATCACCCTCCCCTGTGTCTCATCCCCCCTCCCTCATCATCCTCCCACCTCCCTCATCATCCTCCCCTGTGTCTCTTCCCCCCCTCCCTCATCATCATCCCCTGTGTCTCTTTTCCCCCTCCCTCATCATCTTCCCCTGTGTCTCTTCCCCCCTCCCTCATCATCCTGCCCTGTGTCTCTTTCCCCCCTTACTCATCACCCTCCCCTGCATCTCTTTACCCCTCCCTCATCATCCTCCCCTGTCTCTTTACCCCCTCCCTCATCATCCTCCCCTGTGTCTCTTCCCTCCTCCATCATCATCCTCCCCTGTGTCTCTTCCCCCCTCCCTCATCATCCTCCCCTGTGTATCTTTTCCCCCTCCCTCATCATCTTCCCCTTTGTCTCATTTCCCCTCCCTCATCATCCTCCCACCTCCCTCATCATCCTCCCCTGTATCTCTTTACCCCCTCCCTCATCATCCTCCCCTGTGTCTCTTCCCAGTCCATCATCATCCTACCCTGTGTCTCTTTCCCCCCTCCCTCATCATCCCCTGTGTCTCTTTTCCCCCTTCCTCATTACCCTCCCCTGTATCTCTTTACCCCTCCCTCATCATCCTCCCCTGTCTCTTTACCCCCTCCCTCATCATCCTCCCCTGTGTCTCTTCCCTCCACCATCATCATCCTCCCCTGTGTCTCTTCCCCCCTCCCTCATCATCCTCCCCTGTGTATCTTTTCCCCCTCCCTCATCATCTTCCCCTTTGTCTCATTTCCCCTCCCTCATCATCCTCCCACCTCCCTCATCATCCTCCCCTGTATCTCTTTACCCCCTCCCTCATCATCCTCCCCTGTGTCTCTTCCCCCTCCATCATCATCCTACCCTGTGTCTCTTTCCCCCCTCCCTCATCATCCCCTGTGTCTCTTTTCCCCCTCCCTCATCATCTTCCCCTGTGTCTCTTCCCCCCCCTCATCATCCTCCCCTGTGTCTCCTTTCCCCCTACATCATCACCCTCCCCTGTATCTCTTTACCTCTCCCTCATCATCCTCCCACCTCTCTCATCATCCTCCCCTGTATCTCTTTACCCCCCCTCATCATCCTCCCCTGTGTCTATTCCCCCTCCATCATCATCCTCCCCTGTGTCTCTTTACCACCTCCCTCATCATCCTCCACTGTCTCTCTTCCCCCTCTCTCATCATCCTCCCCTGTGTCTCTTTCCCCCCTTCCTCATCACCCTCCCCTGTGTCTCATCCCCCCTCCCTCATCATCCTCCCCTGTGTCTCTTCCCCCCTCCCTCATCATCCTCCCCCACCCTTGATGATAAGGGGGGGGGGAAGAGACACAGGGATAAGTGTGAGGGGTGTTAGGGTAAGGGGTGTCAGGAATAAGGGTGAGGGGGTTAGGTGTTAGGGTGAGGGGTGTTAGGGCTAATTGTGAGGGGTGTTAGGGTGAGGGGTGTTAGGGATAAGTGTAAGGGGTGTTAGGTTGAGGCATGTTAGGAATAAGTGTGAGGGGTGTTAGGTCTGAGGGATAAGTGTGAGGGGTGTTAGGGTTAGGGTAAGGGGTGTTAGGGATAAGTGTGAGGGGTGTTAGGGTTAGGGTGAGGGTTGTTAGGGATAAGTGTGAGGGGTGTTAGGGATAAGTGTGAGGGGTGTTAGGGTTAGGTGTTAGGGTGAGGGGTGTTAGGGATAAGTGTGAGGGGTGTTAGGGTTAGGGTGAGGGGTGTTATGGATAAGTGTGAGGGGTGTTAGGGTTAGGGTGAGGGGTGTTAGGGATAAGTGTGAGGGGTGTTAGGGTTAGGTGTTAGGGGGAGGGGTGTTAGGGATAAGTGTGAGGGGTGTTAGGGTTAGGGTGACGGGTGTTAGGAATAAGTGTGAGGGGTGTTAGGGTTAGGGTGAGGGGTGTTAGGGATAAGTGTGAGGGGTGTTAGGGTTGGGTGCTAAGGTGAGGGGAGGATGATGATAAGGGGGGGAAGAGACACAGGGGTGTCCTTGCAGCAGAGATCAAAAGAGTCCTTCAGGACTGTATTGCCCACTGTGTACAGTAGCCTAGCTATGTTTTTCCCTATTGATGCAGTATCACCTACACTCAGCCTCCTCTCAGTAAGACTGCAAGTTAGTTATGATTCCAAAATGGCTGCTGTCCTCGAGGTAGATGGCTCTGGAAGGGAGTGTATGCTGCTGATTGGCTGGAATGTGTCTGCTGACGGTGACATGCAGGGTCAAAGTTTGCTCAATGATAAAGTATAGGGGGCGGGTCGAATATCGCATATGTTCTCAGTTCGCCGCGAACGCGAACATGCTATGTTCGCCGGGAACAGTCCGCCTGTGAACTATTCTGGACATCTCTACTATACACTATAAGTTAATGTTGCCTCCTATGGGTCCATTTTTTACATGACTGAGATACATGAGCAATACAGATATGTGCTAGTTGTCATCTGGAGATATTCTAGATCGGTGGAAGCTTTTCCTTGAAGGAATGCAGATGCTGCCACAGTAGCAAAGCACCTATGCAGGGAAATGTTTCCAATATTTGGGATATGTCATATTTTGCAATCAGACAATGGGACCCATTTTGCAAATTACATAATGAAGGTGATAACTTCTAAGTTAGAAGAAAAGCATAAATTCACATGTGTGTACAACCCTCAATCTAATGGTATAGTGGAAAAAGTTAATGGCATCCTAAAAACTAAGGCCCACATTCAATTGAGCTTTCTTTCTTTACTGTAGGCCATAAGTGAGCTTGGAAACTATTTTGCTATTCAATTGGCATCTTTTTGCTGGTTTGAAAACGGTTATGGGCTTGAAAAACTGGCGGCAGTTAAAGCCGTAACTTACACCCTCCGGAAGCCTTTGATGTGTCAAGGCCGCAAGATTTGCGACCATGATAATCACAAATCGAAAAAATCCTGCACCAGACACACCTCCTCGTGCCATGCCAGAAAGTTGCCAACCAATTAGAGAGATGTACTCTGGTATGGAGCAAACTACAGACTCTTCAGACTATGCTCCATTCACAGCACCATATGTTGCTACAGAAAGACTACGGAAACCAAGGCCCTGCCCAACAGTGGTTCTCAGGTGTTCCCTTTTTTGGATAATTTTGGCAATATTTGTTTTTGGACTAGCGGGAACCTTAGAGTATATTTTTTGGGACAATTTTGCAGTAACAGGTTGAGATAAAAGCCACTTTTAAGGTTTCACACTCACAAGTTAAGAGATCAAATGATGATTACACTAATGTTGATGTATGGACTGAGAATGTTAAAGTTAACGTGATCTCTGGTTATGCTAACAAGCTACAACTAACCAATTGTTGGATGTGTTCAAATATATCCATGCATGGTTCTATGAGAATCACACTCCTAGGTATGCCTGCTTAAAACATCAGTAGGTACCAGTTACCCTTTAATGGGAACCCTATTGTAGCATCCTGGATTTTTTTCCCTTACTTGGAAAGTGCCATAACCTTAAGAAGTGTAAGTGCACATACATTATTACTACTAGGCTACCCTAACAGGACAAATGGTTCTGCTGCAGTTGAGTTGACAGGTTATAATTGTTTATATGCTACAGGAGTGGGAAAACCTGTGGGTAAATCAAAATGTACTAAAATTACTATTACTTTTACTAGGAGAAAGGAGAACACGTATATTCAAGGAAGTTGTTACTCCTGTAGAAGGGATGCCCTTATCTTTATGAGAGATTGAGATGTTCTGATCTAAAGATAAGCCAAACCAGCATTTGTACTATGTTTAGTTTATCCCTTGCATGTGTGTATCTCTTGCAGGTAGGGGTAATCTTATAACTCCTAGCCTAGCAGAAGACGTATACTACTTTTGTGGAAAGAATGCCTATAGGTGGTTGCCCCTGTATTGGGTGGGTAACTGTTACCTGAGACAGGTAGTTTATTATGTGTATCATTCAAAGCATCTCCATCAAAGTCATCCAAGAAACATTAGGAGTACAGAATCTGGGTGGGAGACGTTTCTTAATTCCATATCCATCAGCTGGTGTCCCAATGCAGAAACGGTTTTCAGTTCTTTCAGTTCAAAATTCTAGTGTAAATGCAATAACGATGTTAACCCCCCCCAAAAAAAAAAGATCAAAAAAGTTACGCTCCAAAATGGCTCTGCATTATATCCTTGATGCTAAGGGAGAGGTTTTTGCATTGGTGGATAAAGAATGTTACACTTATATTGATGATGCTTCAAAAGCAATTACAGATGATTAAGATTAGATAGAAGATGTCAGCACAAACTTTAACAGATTAGATTTTTTACTATTTGAAATGTCCTTTAAGATTGCACCCTAGGTTAATATTGTTGTATTTTTCTAGTGTTTACTTATTTTGGATGACTCTTTGGAGTGTTATGGGGGGATGTTGGGGTTAAAGAAATACATTTATACACTATAAGTAAATATATATTTAACATAGTAATTTTTAACCTTCGTGGAACTTACTCTTTTCCTGCGACACAGTTAATTTTGATAATCTTTAGCTCAGCATTTTTACTAAGAAATAATAACTTTTCCTGAGTCAAAATAAAATGTTCTTTGCAAGCTGCTTTAAGGCCCCAAAAAATATTTAACAAGGCCGACAAATATCTAGCAGACTGCGCACTATTAGCAGAAATAAGGTGATCTGCGCAGTTATTTAAGGTAACATACGTGCTTAATTCTTTTTTTTTTCTATTATTTATTTATTTATTTATTTTATCTGCCTATTCCATTGAATTATATTTTTGATCTCATTACAAGAAGGAGTAATTCCTTCTTTCCATTTCATTGCTATTAGCCACTTGGCTACTAGTAAAGTGTTTTCTACCACTGCTTTAATGCAAGAGTCTAATTGAGATGGAAATATGTTTAAAAAAACTAGCTATGGGGAAGGGGTAATAACCTCTTTACAAATAACTGAAAGATTCAAAATACATGTTGCCCATACCTCTTGTATAAATGGTAGTGCATGCCTTCTTGGCTGCATTTTCTCCAAAATTGGTTATTCTGTTCTGCTATTATATTATGTATTTTTACTGGATCATAATACCATCTTTGATAGAGTTTAAAATGTGCTTCCCTAAGAGGAACACTTATTAAATTATTATGGGCAAATTGTAAAGCGTTAAACCAGGCTTCATTTGAACATTCAAAACACAATTCCTCCGCTAATCTAAACATTGGTAGAGTTTTCCCAGGCAAATTTGCAGTTTGCAGAATTACTCTAAATCTGGAAATATTGAGATTAACTTCGACTTTTACCAACTTTCTTTCAAAAAGAGTAAGCTCTCAATGGGGAACTAATTTACCCACTAATTTCCCTATCTGGAGCTTCAATGAATTATATTGTAACCACAAGATAGACGGTACTCCTCTTTCCCTCATTAAATTTCAAAGGGAACAAATTCCTTATTTCTATAGATATCCTTTACCAAATTTAGCTTCCATTGTGCCCAATTAACATTCTCTCTATAACTTAATTTGTTCTGGAATATAGTCAGGGGAATCACAGGAGGGGGTAAAGGGACCAGATTATATCTCTTATTTAATCTGGACCAACTCGTTAGACAACATCTAGTAATTGATAGACAATTGCTAATATCTTTCTTATCCAATGTGTTACTATATATAGTGCTCCCCAAATTTAACTGAGACATCTGAGTATATTCTATTTGTAAAAATTTCAATTCTGGATTGCCATATAGTGTAATGATATAGGAATCACAAAGTTGTGGAGACCAGTAGCCAAGGTCAGCAATAATCCGGTTCAGCAACTTGTAGGTTAAACAGGAACAAGCTTTTATTGAAGGGATCAGGAACCAACAATAATCTGGCAAGGTACATTTGACAGGAAGTGCCTTATATAGGCCAAGGACCAGACACCTGACCAGACACAGCTGAAGAGACTTAGGTACTGATAAAATTGCTAGCAGAGTCAAGCTTATAAGGTCTCAATGGAATTCACAAAAGGCAGGCTGGCGCAGTGGTAGGGAAGAGGTATAGCAGCCTGGGGACCAGGGTTCAAAACCCAGCAGAGTCAATTCCTCACATATAGTAATCTCATAACATGAAAAAATGCAGTTGCTTGGAAATATTGTTCAATATTCGGGGTGTCAAGACCACCTTCCCAGTAACTCCTTTTTAAGAACAGATTTTTTATTCTAAAATTACCTGTTTTATTAATATACTTATCTATAATAACCTGAAATATGTTAAGTAGCTTTTTTGGAATCTTCATTGGAATACACCTAAAAAGAAATAGAACTTTGGGTAATACAAACATTTTGACCGCTGATACCCTGCCCATCCGATCCATCCACAGATTCAACTTGCGTCAATAATTTAGGACTGCTCTAATATCCTTTAATATCTTATTGTAATTATTCATAATTATATTATGCTAACATGATGAAAATTGAATACCAAGATGTATAAAATGGTTAAACGACCAATCAAAGTCAAAACTGTCTTTAATTTGCCCTTTTATTGTACCGTCTATATTGATAATCAATACCTGTGTCTTATTATGATTGATTTTATAGTAAGATATAGACCCATATTGCTGAATTATCTTTAATAGATATTCTACTGAAGTTACTGGTTCTGAAGTTGTAATGATTACATCATCCTTAAATAATGTTATTTTTGAATTCACTTTCCCCATAGCAACTCCCTTAATATTAATATTGCACCTTTTTTTTCAGCCAATGGCTCCATAACTAAAGCAAAAATAAGTGAAGACAATGGACATCCTCGTCTAGAGTCGTTATGGATATAGAAGCTATCTGTTTCAACCCTGGTCCACATATAAAGGCACAGTTATTAGAATATAGTGCTATAATACTCCTAATGGCTTTGTCTCCAAGGCCAAATTTTCGCAGGGTCATTTCCAAAAACTCCCAATTCAACCGATTTAAAGCCATTTCTGCGTCTATATCTAATGCTAGAAAAGTAATCTTTTTTAGTTTGCAAAAAATCCAGGATGTCAAACAGTTTTCTTGTATTATCCAGACCTTGGTGCTCCTTTAGGAACCCTGATTGATCATAACTAACTAGACCTTTCATTACCAAACTCAGCCTCTTTGCCAGAATCTTAGCATAAAATTTAATATCAATGTTTAAAAGTGAAATTGGTCTGTAATTGGAGCACTTGTTCTGAACTTTTCCTTCTTTATGGATGGTAACAATTACAGCCTAAAGTGATTCAGCAGGGGCTGAGCCTGATAATCTGATTTTGTTAAAGCTATTCAATGGATGTCAACCCAATATCTTAGAATAATACTTGAAAAAAAACCCTGGAAGTCCGTCAGGCCCTGGGAACTTATTTAGTTTGATAGCTTCTTCTTCTGCTATGGAAATTTGATCCTCCAATTTGTCTCTTTGTAGGGCTGAAATTTTAGGCAGTTGGACAGAGTCCAAAAACTCAGATATTAATTCTAAAGTATGCCTAATCACATCACCACTAGCCTCCAAACTGAACAGATCTTTATAGTAGTCTAAGAAAATCCTTCCAATTTGTTCAGGAAGCCTATGGGATTTCCCCTTTTTATCTAACATCTCTGAAATAATCTTAGAACTACTATTACTTCTAAATTGGTTTGCAAAATTTTGTTAGGCTTATTACCACAATGGTAATATTTTTGCTGTGCTATCCAGATATTCTCATCAATTTTTGTTTGCTTAATTTCTCTTATTGATTTCTGTAAGGCCAATATTCCAGAGTAGTTTCTTTATTAGTGGCCAATTTATTGAGGTTATTAGCCCTATTTAATAGAATAAATAAATCTCTCAAGGATTTCCCTCTTTCCTTACCTTTCTTGGATGCTAATGAGATCAAATTGCCCCTTAAGTAAGCTTCAAAGGAGTTCCAGAAAGTAACTTAAGAATTGACCGAATCTTGATTAAACTCTATATATTCTTCAATAGTCTTGGAAATATACTCCCTATCCATGGACGATTTGAATAAAGACTGGTCTATTCGGAACCTTTTTGATCTCATCTTATTCTAAGGCTTACTAATATACATGATAATACTAGCATGATATGAATCTCCTAAAGGGCCAATATCAACTCTTTCCACCCTATTGATGACCTCTTGATCCACAAAACAATATTCTATCCTTGTGTATGATGCATGGTGGTTGGAGAAAAAGGTATAATCTCTCTCTCCAGGATGGAATGTCTGCCATGCGTCATACAACTTATATCTTGCCAAGGAAGCCTGAAACCTATGTGAAACTGCAATAAGTTCTCTACTCGGATTTGCTATTTTCTCCGATTTCCTATCCACTTCGATGTCCAACACCATATTCATATCCCCAGCAACTATCAATATTCCCTTTCTTATCTTATTTATAATTTTTAACATTCTACTTAAAAAATGATTTTGATTTTGGGTTAGGATCATACAATTTTGCTATTGTATAATTAACATTGTTGATTGATCCCGCTCATATAGAATATCTCACTTCAGGATCCGTTTGTATAACATTTTCCATCACACAGTTCTTATTACTCAATAAAATAGCAGTACCTCTAGACTTAGTCTTATAGTTGGAAACAGCACAAATGTCATACAAACTACTGAATAAAGTGTTCCTTTCTCCCACCCAATGTGTCTCCTGGACACAAATTATATCTGCCTTCTCCGCTTGGAAAAACCCTGAGATAACCTTCCTTTTGTAGGGTGTTTTTAATCCCCTTAAATTATCTCTGAAAAAAGTCTGGAGGGCATTGTGAGGGACATATAGCCTGGAATAACCTTGGAGTGTCAAAAAGCTGTATAAACATTTCATCAGAACCCACAACATTTAAAACAGCCACAAAATACACAACACAAAAATAAAAACATGTATGCCATACATACCCAATTCCCCTTGACGGAAGTGAACAATTCTGATCCGTCATTGTTAGCATAAGAAATGGACAACAAGAGGGCTACTGACCAGCACCTCCAAGCTGCGCCTAAAGCTCTGCCATTATTATGTAAACTTTGATCCATCTTTAATAAAATAAGCCTTTTATTCATAAGGAAGCTATACAGCCCCTATAAACTTTATTACCCTTCTTCATATACTTTATATGAGTATGATAGTTAATAATCCTTATATAATATATAAACAATTGAACCACTCATAAAATTTGCCTCTCACACTCAAACCTCAGGAGCTACCCCTAGTGTTATACATTTATGCCAAACCTGGTGAGCTTTTTCTAATGGTAACTAAGGCAGTACCCAACCATGTTAATTTTTTTCTTGTGATAGAAACCTCTGTGCATCCTTCAGTGAATTAATGGTAATTTTCTGATCTCGTCTAACTATAAAATCTTTTGCGGGGTGACCCCATTTCTTCCCTTAAAATTTTGGTAAATTCTCTATACTCTCTTCTTTTTTCAGGATTTCATAAGGTAGATCAAGAAAAATTTGTACCTTTTCATAAGGAGCAAGTAATTTTTTTATTTGCCTGCTATTATTTAGTATTTTTTGTTTGTAAGACTAACTTTGCAGCCTAACCAAAATTACACGAGGGACTTCCCTTGTTAGATTAGATGGCAATGGTAGTCTATACAATATTTCTATTCGGTTTTCCCCCTCATCCGGGGATAGATCCATAAACTCAAATAATTTTAATACATACTCTTTTAACTCCTTAGGGCCAGTGGATTTGGGTATCCCTCGCAGTCTTAAATTATTCCTTCTCGATACTTCATCTTTTCTATTTTGGGTAACTTTGAATAACTTAACTTCCTCTTTTCTCAATAACTGTACACCTCTCTGCAATAGCGGACATTGTTTTGGCATTATTTGTGAATTCCACAGCTCTCTGATTTTGAAGAGAGCTCTGGAACTCAATATATTTTTTAATAAGGATACTGTCAGAATTTCCTTGTCTACTGGAAATGGGAAATTTGTCTTTTCTACTGATGATGAATTATCTGAATTCGAAGAGTTGAAGGTCGGTAAATCCTCCGCTAGGGAGAGTGGAGGTTGAGGATTATTTTAATAAATTTACCATCATTACCCTTCTGTGAATGGATAGCTGAAGTTCTAGTGGTCATTTTTGTCTCCCTATTCTTCCCCTTAGAGGATGTTTGATACATTTTCCTTCTCCCTGCTGAATGTCTTTTCTTTTTCTTTTTTTTCTGTTTGTTTTTCCAACCCTCTATCACCAATTACCAATAGGCTAAGACCAAATTTTTGTTTTGGAAAAGATGGGCCCTCATCTATCTTTTAGAGCTCTAAGACTATAGATACTTGAGTTATTACCTCTCTCTAAGCTAACTAGAGATTATTAAATTACACAGGGCTTTCCACCAAACGTTATGTAGATCAGTTCTAAATCCAACAGCCTTAAATTTCACACACAGCATTCAGACCTTCACTTTTAGAGGCTAACTTTACTCATTCTGATATATCCTACTAAATGCTAGTGCTGGTACTCTATATATTATTTTTCTAACTTATACCCAATGTTACCTAAGAAGACATATTGAAGCTATGAAAGCTATGGAGGTGCAGACTTGAGAAGCTATGAAATCAGACCTGTAGAGCAAGCAGCGCACGACTTGCGGCATAAGGCTGAACTGTAGAACTTTGCAGCCGCACATTTTCTGTCAAGCCCGTAACCCGAAAATGGAGGCAAAAACATTACGGCCTCCAAAGAGGACCTGCAAATGGTTCACAGACAAGTTCTCAACACTGTAAAAGGCAATATAAACACACCAGTGCACTTTAAAATATAGGGAAAGCACGGAAAGGCATTATAATTACTTGCTCAATAATCCCACAATAAAAAATAGACAATATAAAAATATTTTATTTTCATCACATGTTGGAATGGTCATGCACATGCCAATATGAAAAGACATCCTGCAAGATGAAGAAAGCAATTAAAGACACACTACCTGATTAAATAGCAACACAAAAACATCAAACGTATGCCATATTAACCCTTTCCCACTCACACATGCTTTATTGTGGACCCTAAAACATCAATACATCTCGCTCATCACATCTACATATGGGAACACAAATAGTGGCCATATTTCACCTCCACATCTCATAGATCAAGTACCCGGGGAATATATTAATATTTATTTTTCAGACCTGCAGTCGTGTCCAACTCTCTGTCACCCTATGGACTTCAGCACAATCAGATATGTCACTGCCTGTGCTTTTCTACAAGGTTTGCATGTCGAAGTTACTGGAGTGGGTTGCCAGTTCCTTCTCTAGTGGATTGCGATTTGTCTGACATCTCTGCTATCACCTGTCCAACTAGAGTGACCCCACATGATATAGCTCATTCGGGTACACAAGCCTCTTCACCACCACCACCACTTAGCAATCCACACTAATGTTAATTGATGAATAGCAGAGCAGAATGGTAGGTCACAAATGGGAATGAGTAGATATCTTGGAGCTTGGCCACCGGCAATGGCGTGGGACTCTCCAGGATTGGTCTAGCGGAGATCATCCCTGATGGAGATGAGTTGGATGGACTCTACAAATCTGCCATGTGTTTCTGCAGCCCCTCCTGATGGGTTAGAGTAGATTAATGTGGTGTATGTTCCCCTGGTCCCCTTCAGCATTGGTGGTGGTCAAGGGGCTTGTGTACTTCAATGAAGCTGTGAGATATAACATGTAGGGCCAGTGTAGGTGGGTACGTTATAGCAGAGTGGTCAGACAAATCACAGTCTACTAGAGAAGGAACTGGCAACCCACTACATTATCACATGTCATATTCATTTTAGGCTCTCAGGGGAATGTTTCTATTCCACAGTATCACTAATTTGACTTGGCTGTGTACTAACCCTTTTTTTATTATTACATTTGATATTTAATATTATATGATATCTAATGCTATTATGACTATTATTCTTTTTAAAATGTATTGATCTATTGCATCCAAACTAGGGCTCATTAGTTTACATCTATAGGAATGTGACACTAATGTGATGCATGTTCACTGACACGATTAGAATGGTATAACAAAGCTTTATTTTTTACACAGACCACAATTAGCAGTGGTCAAGACTGTGCATTAATATCATGGGTGTGGTGTGGGTGGGTCCCGAGAGAGCAAGAGGCTTGTGGTAAAATGGGATACCTACAGGTGGTAATGTGATAGTCTCGACTAAGCATGATGCATAGCACCTACCAGAGGAACTTGTGGTCAATACACAGCTGCAACCTGGTACTGATGAGAAAAGAAGATCATCAGAAATCACTCCATTTAATTGAAGAAACCATTGATGTGCATAGCAATTACAACTTGTCTGGATCTGCCCAATGAAACAAATGATTCAACCTCTGGACTGTGTAATCCAATCCAGTTTCATATACTGTGGTAAAAAATATTGAAAAAAATTAAAAAGTGATCAACTAAAAAAAAGGCGAAGGAGGATAAAAAAAACAACTAATCATAATGCAGTACAGTACAGTGCTAAATACTCTAACAATATACCAACTCACGTGATTCCCTGAAAGGCATGTGATTCAGCAGTCCTGTTTATCATTGCTGGGTGTAGCGCATTGTCCTGGCACGAAACCTTTATCACCTTCCTTTATGTATCTCTCTTTGATGGTGCGGATATCCGGGAGGCAAAAATCACAGGCACACACACAATGTTGCTGTATCAATTGTCTCCTTTATTGGTTTGCAGCAGCAAGATTATATAGGGCAAAGCCTGCCTATACATTTGCATTATTATTAGATGTACCCACGAATTACAAAAGTAGTGACGCAGAGTCACAATCACAGGACATGTCTGGTTTTAGCTACTAACATATATTTTCCATTGACACATAAATCTTGTGACATTTATGCAGAAGTTACAAGGTTAGTAAATGGAACCATTAGTCACTGGTGCAAACAACAGATAAGGCTTGAAGACAACTTTTATTAGGAAATGGAACTGCTGTTAAAGAATTTATGATTGCATTGTTAGTAAGGTGAAGGTCAAGCAGTAAATTAGCTCTTTCAGTCATACCATGTTGGTCCAACTACAATAGCTCTATCTATATAGTTGTATATAGTTGTAACCTAAACTAGCATTCCCATCTGCCAGCAATACTATTAGCTAGGTCTGAGATTGTGAGACTTTGCAAGTCCACCGCCATAGCGGTATTAATCTACATTGAAGCTAACAACAATCATGTCTGAGATATCTGGCTAAATTATAGCTTTAAGATTGTGGGAGCTACATGTAAGGGGGTGGGGGCTGTCATTGAAGGAATGTCTACCGGAGAAGCACTGGGAAAACGTTACACCTAATACATTTCCTCCACAATGCTTGCAGATGCAGCATGGACCTAAATTGGACCTAAAACAAAACAAATGGAGAAAAAAAAATGAAAACATAAGGCCTGAAAAAAGTAATAGGGACTGCGGCATCTCATCTCAACAGCATTCCTCATTGACCATCCATTGGTGACATGTTCAAAAGAACCCTATGTGTCAACAGAGAAGAGGATCATGGACCATGTGATGGGAGGTAGCCTTCTGCATTCAAAATATCACCATAACATGGGCCAAGATCCAATACTCTGCAGCCAGGCTAAATTATGTGAACATTGTGACCAATAGCTTGTCACTGAGGATTGCCGTTGAGATGGCACAGCCATGTTCTCATCCCTTATGTCCCCATACGCATAGCCACAGGGCCCACATCCTCTGAGGCCGGCCAGCATCACCCTGCTGCTGGTGGTGCTGGGGTTGCGGTGGGGTGCAGTGGCATCACTGGTGGCAGGGCCAGAGACACCATTCTAGGAGAGAAGGCGCTGTGCTGCTGTTGCCTGCGGGATGCCTCCGGGGTAGAAGATGGGGGCTGGGGACAAGCCTGAACCTTAGCAGCCCAGGCAGGTAAATCTCTTTCATTCTCTGTCAAATCTCTGACAGGGGTGATGTTGTCCGTGTCCCGGTGGTGGTGGAGGCCAGGCCAGTGCACTGCTGTGTGGGAAAGGAGGTGTTGGCCGGCTGTCTGGCAAGTTGGAGGGCCCCGGCAAAATCTACAGTTTTTTAAGGAGGGGGATAGTGGGGTCAAAGCCGGGTGGGGTTGGCGCTGCCCCAGGGGGTGACTCCCCCACCACAAGGACCTCCTCCTCCTCAAAGCCAGGGCCCTCAGATCCACCTCCTTCTTCCTCCCTCTGCACTGGATACTGCACTGAATCTTTTTCTTATCTACAAAGAAGTACAAAAATGTATATTATTTTTTTTATTTTTTTTAACAATGTACTGTTAAACCACATCAAACTTTTTAATTGTCATGTATCGAATAATAATATAACAATCCATAACATTTCTCAGAATACCTAGTGTGAACCATTACATGAAGGTTTCTAATATGCAACTTATATTGTAAACAGTGAATAATGTTTTTTTTTAACAATACTAAAATGAAATCGTTGACCTTTTTCTCAATGAGTGTCTTCAACCATGACAGAATGCTTATTAACATACAACTTCTATTTAAACTACTGGTAAAGCACATAGGTATTGACTCCAGAGGAAGGCAAACAGTAAAACCCCCCAATGCCAATTGTCTCAAAAGGGGAAAAAAATTAAATCCTTCCTGATCCCATTAAATGGTGATCGGATTACTCCCTGGATGAATCTTTTCTATTTAATTATACATTGAATTTTGTTAACAAATGTTTCTGCTGCAAATTACATAAATCTTTAGTAACATTCAATAAATTAACTTTTCAAACCTTTTAACATACAATGATAACAATGCAAACATTAACATAAGATAATAACATTTAACCTGAATTTATTTTAAACTATAGTGATCTTGAATATTGAATCCAGAAGAAGGCAAATGTCAAAAAATAAAATTTCAACTTTGTAAATTTGTTGAATATGTTTTCCAAAAATTATTCCTTCCTGACTCCATTAACTGGCAATCGGATTCATCCCTGGATGAATAATCTATATTTATCATGAAACATTTACATTTTTCCACAAATGATGATGCTACTACTATCATTAAACCTTAATTACATAGGGCTTCATTCTATTATCGGCCGTAAAAGGGCCGTAAGGCTGCGATTCCTTGTGGGGGTCCCGTTACCTTGCAATTCAATTAAACGGCCCCGCAAAGATCTCCTCTTGCGGCCGTCCGTAAATCTTGCAACCGGCCGTAAGCTCTGAAATCATAAAAGACAAAAATAAATTGAAGACAGCTCTGTAAAGCTCTGTAAATGCTAGGGATCATATTGGGGGACATGAGGATTAATAGTAACCCACTCAAAAGCTTGCACATCAGCCCAAACCTGAGTTTACATTAACTGTTTATTTTCCGGCCGCAGCGTGGGCGGGTCTGAGGTGCTCCAAGCCCTATGGACTTTTTACATGGATATTTGACATATATTAAAAACAAATTATTTTACGGATTTGAGTATAGGGGAATGTTGTGCTATTTTTGCTAACAGCTAAAATCACTTTATATTCTCCTCAAAGTGCAGGATGACTTTATTTGGGCTATATTTTGTGCTTAATTGGTGCTAGCGGGACCTCTTTCCTGCAAGTAAGCTGCGGCTCGGTTTTAGCCTTGCAGAGAGGGTTCCCGGAGCAATTGAATTGCAAATAGGATTTTCTTGCGGCCGAATCTCTTGCGGCCGCTTTAGATCAAAGGCTTTCCTCCGGCGCCAGCTGCCGCAAGGGATAGCAAGGCACCGGCCGCAAGCCTGCCGGAACCCCCGGCCGGAGGGGAATAGAATAGCCGAATAGCTTGTGGTCGGTCCTTGCGGCCCCGCAGCGCCTACGGCCGATAATAGAATGAGGCCCATAGAATACATCAACTTATCAGACCTTTTCAAACAGAGTTTTAAGATTACAAGCCTTAAAGAAACATATTAAATTGTAAACAGTTAAGGTAATAAAATGTAAGCTAACTATTTCGTGGGGCCAATCGTGGCTAAATAGACTTCCAAGAAATTACATTTTTTTTTTTTTAAGTGGCTTCCTTTCAAAGAGCACAGCAGACTTTTATTTGTTTTTTCGTTTGTTCCCTTTCTACCTTTTTTGTTGGTTATTATTGTGTTTTTCAGAAATTGTAGATATAATTTTGTAACTGAAATATTGTTCCTCTAAAAAGAGGCCAAGTGACCTTCAATTTCTTCCTTAAAATGAAACCACTATTCTCTCTGATTACAAAACCTCGTAGTATACAATGTTTTTTGTAAAACTACGGCCATTGTGTAGTAGATCACCCTGACTTGGGTTGTCTTCAATTGAAACTTTAATCTCATCTGGATTTGTGAACCTTGAAAAAGCACATGTGCAAAAACAGATTCTTGTAAAAAAAATACCAACAGACTTAAAAGTTTGTCCTTGGGATTTATTGATGGTCATGGCAAATGCCATGATAACTGGAAATTGTCTCATTCGAAGGACAAAAGGCAAACCACTCTCACTTGATGCTAAATCAATTCTTGGTATAAAAACTCGTTCACCTTTATGGGTCCCAGTCATAATTTCTGCATGTATAAAATGATGTTTTAAATCATGCAGAATTAATCTGGTCCCATTACAAAGTCCTTTTTTTTGGATTCATATTTCTTAATAGCAGGATAATTGCCCCTTTTTTCAATTGCAAAACATGTGGTGGCATTCCAGATGGGGTTAAAGAATTAATAGATTCTATACTAAAATTCGATTCGATTGAATTTCCATTAAAGTTTTTTAACAGTGCTATTGGCTCATTGTAACGTTTCAAAAAGTCTTCGGACATATTTAATTTAAATGTTTCCCACAAAGTAAATGCATTAGGTAGATTGCAAAAAATGCAAATGAACGCAAATTGTTCTCTCATTTGCTTTAGCATTTTACATAATGCTGCTTCTTCCAGACACCTCTGGCATCTGTATCATCTGCTATGAAGTTTTGATGTCTTGCAGCTAATAGGAAAGTCTCATAAACTATGTCATTCACTGTGCGTAAATGTTCAAAACTTTGTGCACCGGGAACATGTAAAAGAAGTAATCTTAAACTGAAACGTTCAATATCTCTTCGACTGACGGTATAATTTTGTGGTATAATTTTATGCATATCTCTTTTTTTGTTGTCGCCATAGACCATTTACAAATACATAGTGATATGGAATCTCAATGTATAAAAACATGCAGTAAGTGTTGTATCTCTGTATTTACTTTAAGCTAAGGCAGTTCTTTCATTGCCTGCAGTAAAGCAAACAAACTAACTTTGTGGCAAATGTACAGATAATCGATATACAGCATGTGACCGATCATGCATCTCAAATTTCAGAAGGCGCCACATTGCTTCAGGAGCACTGACATAGCGAGCATCTAAATAATTTGATAGTTCATCGTGTACAATTGGATTTTCGTTTTCATTTACAGCACCTTGTACAACAACAGTAGCTGCGTCATATCCTTTGTATATATATTTATACACATACTTAATTGATTTAATCGAAGTGCAAGCTTCTACATTGATGTGTGCATTGTACTTGATGAGCAAATGTGGATTGTATGGAACAACAAATCTATTATCAACCTTTTGGCCCCGGATAATAGCTGTTTCTCCTTGTGTTCTTTTATACAAAGGATATCCATCACAATTAGCATAAGTTTGCATTTGAAATTGTTTTGGGAATTCTTTTGTACATTTTTTATTTTCCATACATGGTGAATTAGGATTCATCTCTCCACATGGGCCATGAATCATTCTATGTGTAACAATCTCCCAAAGTTTTGTATATTTTTCTTGGTCTGGCAATTCAGCAGTAATGACTGAATCCACTCTCTCTGCAGTATTCAACTTATCTTTTTCCTGCAGGAGTAAAAATATGTGAGCATGTGGCAGTCCTCTTTTTTTAAATTCAATGGTATAAACAAAGGCCACTTATTTTCCAAATAACTGTACTTTAGTTTTATCATGTATTAATGAATTGAGTTTGATTTTGAATACTCTTGCTACTAAATCTGGTCGGTCAGAAGTAGATTGTCCCAGATTCAAATTTTCATTGATCTCTGGCAATTGTGCATTACATGTGAATGCAGTGGCGGCTAGGGGAACTTTCAAGTTGGAGGGGCGCCAGGGCGAAATGTAGCCCCTCCCCTTTTACAAACCACACCCATTTGTATAACTCCTCCCCGTGATGTCATAATGACCTTTATAAGCCCCGCCCAATGACCTTATACTTGCAACGCCCATTGAAATACATGATCAGCAATGCAGCAATGTCAAGAAGTAAAGTAACAATGTGTTAAATTCATTGGTATACAATATAGATTGAAAAAACTGATGTGACAAGACTACAGCAATATCATAATTGCACCTATACGCATTAACAGAAAAATTAAAGCAGTGACACTTACCATTAGTCGGCTCTTCTTCTCAGGGTATTCACGTTCAGTAAGTTGACCAACAAGTACAAACAAATCTGTTTCCACAGAGGGTTTGCACCTGGGGGTGATAGAAAACAACAACAAAAAAAATTAGAATGTTCAAGACCCAAACCGTAACTTTTAAAACCTTAAAAGACCAAGTGTGACCATATAGGCCCCAACCGCACCTTAACAACATGAAATAATCAAGTGTGACCAAATAGGCCCCAACCGCACCTTAAAAACCTTAAATAACCAAGTGTGACCATATAGGCCCCAACCGCACCTTAAAAACCTTAAATAACCAAGTGTGACCATATAGGCCCCAACCGCACCTTAAAAACCTTAAATAACCAAGTGTGACCAAATAGGCCCCAACCGCACCTTAAAAACCTTAAAAGACCAAGTGTGACCATATAGGCCCCAACCGCACCTTAAAAACATTAAATAACCAAGTGTGACCATATAGGCCCGAACCGCACCTTAAAAACCTTAAATAACCAAGTGTGACCATATCGGCCCCAACCGCACCTTAAAAACCTTAAATAACCAAGTGTTGACCATATAGGCCCCAACCGCACCTTAAAAACCTTAAAAGACCAAGTGTGACCATATAGGCCCCAACCGCACCTTAAAAACATTAAATAACCAAGTGTGACCATATAGGCCCCAATCGCACCTTAAAAACCTTAAAAGACTAAGTGTGACCATATAGGCCCCAACCGCACCTTAAAAACCTTAAATAACCAAGTGTGACCAAATAGGCCCCAACCGCACCTTAAAAACCTTAAATAACCAATCAAAACCATATAGGCCCAAACTGTACATAAAAAAAAAAAAAATTAAAATACAATATATATATATATATATATATATCAATGTATATATATATATATATCAATATATATATATATATATATATATCAATATCAATATATATCAATATATATATATATATATATATATATATATATCACATATTATAATTCTCCTGCTACGAGTCGTGGTCACGCTGTTTGCGTGGTCCGTACGATTTAGCCGGCTAACCGTAGCACTTTGGCAATGAGCGCCGCAGGCGCTCATTGCAGGCGAGCCTCGCGTAGCGAGGTGAGCTGTTAATACGGAGCACTTTGGCAATGAGCGCCACAGGTGCTTATTGCAGGCGAGCCTCGCATAGCGAGGCGAGCCATTAAAATGTAGCAAAAAAATATGGCCGCAACTCGCGAAAATCAAAAAAAACCAAAACACAATAAATACACACAGCACATACATAAAAACCTTACCGACAGGAAGAGGGAGCATCCACGACCTCAAAAAAGCAAGTTACACCTTCATTTACCTCAAAATAAAAACATTTAGACACTAAAAAAAACGCTAAGCGAGAGAAAATATGGCGGCCGAACAAAATGAAAACGAGGCTACAGCACTCTCACCACGAAAAACACTTACGGATAATCCGCGAAGGCGCATAACACACATTACGACATCGCAAAAATCGGACGCAACCCGCGGACAGGAAAAAAGATAAAACACACTAAATACACAGAACACATAAATAAAATGGTTACCGACAGCAAGAGCAAGCATATAGGACCTCAAAAAAACTACTTACACCTTCATTTAACTCAAAATAAAAGAGTTTACACACTAAAAAAAAAGCTAAGCGAGAGAAAAAATGGCGGCCAAACAAAACGAAAACAAAGCGACAGCACTCTATCCACGGAAAACACTTACGGATAATCCGATAAGACGCATACCACACATTTCCGGATTTGTCTCGCGCAGACTCCGATTTTCCGCCTAAAACAATGCATTGGTCTCGCGGAACAGCGTATTTCCCGCCTAAAACAATGCATTTGGCTCGTGCAGAAAGCCTATATATAGGCCACACTTGACACATAAGTGACACTTTCTCCTCAAGTGATGACAGTCTGACTGGACATTTTCTGATGCTGGAAAATCGCAAGAGATTGATAGCTCTTCAGGATACTGATTCAGCAAGATTACATTACAAAAGGTACATATCATTAAGTATCATTAATTAATTATTATATTATTAGTTACTTAATAAAGAAATTTAAACAGTAAATGGAATTTAATTAATAGAAAAATAATATTGGGCTTAACTGTCTGAAACTATTGTCAATAATATTGATTATGTACATTAAATAATTAATTAATTAATCATTAATATCAAAGTGACTTAACGTTTAAGAATGTCCATAAAAAAGAAACACATTTATTCATTAATTAATAATGTACATTAAATTAATAATTAATTGGTTATATATTGTGCTTACCTGTGTCAAAGAATTGTAAATAACATTCCTAATGTAGTTTATTTAATTAATTAATTAATTAATTAATCATTACTAATCAGTAATATCAAAAAAGCTTAACGTTTAAGAATGTGCATAAAACAAACACATTGATTCATTAATTAATAATGTACATTATTTTAATAATTCACTTCTTAGATATACTCATGTTTTGGTCTTGATGTTAGATTTAGTCAGAAATTACTTTAATATTAATGAACATTAATTGATTGTTATTTCATTAGTAATGTACATTCTTTCAATAATTCAGTTGTAACACACTCATTTCAAAATACCCCCCCCCCAAAAAAAGGGAATATACTCATGCTTACATCTTGACATTATATTTAGTCAGACATTAATTTAAGATTAATAGACATTAATTGACTCTGATTTGAAGACTAACAGCAATATGGATTGTATGTTTTTAATCTATGCTAACATAGCTGTGTTCATGATGATTAATTGATATATTTATTTTATGTTTTTAATCTATGCAAAAATGTCTATGTTCAGCCTGATTGATTGATACGGATGAAGCAACATATTATACATTAATTTTACAATTTGCTATAATTGCAGTTGAGCGGGACCTCAATGAACACAGAAAGTGACGCTTGCAACCATTGAACTTCAGGAAGATAATTTGGACAGGTATAGAATTTTAATTATATAACTATAGGAACATATTAAAGAATATGCTTTCAGGTTTTTAATGTATACAAATATATGTCTCTGATTGATCTTCATTTAATGATATGGACGAAGCCAAATATTACAAAGATTCTCAAATTTATTTTACAGTTTATTGCAATCTGAAAGTGAATAAACACACAGCGTGACGTTTGTAGCCTTTGAACAACATCAAGATCATCTTCACAGGTAAAACATTTAATTTTGTACTGATGCATCAAAATAGCCTATCTTAATAAATTTTAACATGCACTTATGTAAAGTTGAATAGACAATACGAAGTAATACGAATATTTAACAAAAAGAGGAAGCATAGAACACTTGCCAAAAAAAAAAAAATGTATCCAGTGAAGTCAATCAAGAAGGATTTGAATTGAATTGAAGGATTAATAATTGATATAATAAATATATATGTCCAGTTATTACCAATTTAATATATGTCAATAAAATACTTTGAAAAATGGTTTCATTTATTTCAATGGAAACAAGGATAACGTTTATTCATCAACTTTAATGTAACAGTCCAAAAAGTAAAAAGACATATGTACACAAAAATAAGAAGAAAGACTAATTTATATTTATATTGACTATTACAGATTAAAAATGGAAGATAATGGAGAAGACAAAATGGAACGCAAAAGAAGATTGGCAAGGGAAAGGAAGCAAAGGTGGAGAGATGCTCATACACCAGAAACTTCACAACGCTTGAGAGAAGAAGATCAACAGAGACTTTTAAATAAAAGAAAGATTGCTAAGAAAGCCAAAAGTGAGTCTGTTGGGCCTTGCAAAAAAAGGAAAAGTAAAAAAAAAACATCTATGTGAACCAGTGTCTAATGATTCTATTGTGCAGAATGACTTAAATGTAGACACACATGACAACAATGTACATATAGAAAGTGGGTTTGATATATATGTGGAAAAAATGCATGACAATGTGTTCAATACTGCAGTACATGTAGATACTCATTATTGTGGGTTACTTAATGTGCTTTGTCAGTTTTGTGGGGCCTATCATTTCATAAAGGAAAGACCTACTGATGGAAATTTCATTAGTTGCTGTCAGAAAGGAAAGGTGAAACTTCCACTAAGACATCCATTTCCATATTATTTAGAATGTATTATGAGTGATCCAACATTTCAAAATTATAATAATTTCAAACAAAACATCAGGTCTTATAACAGTGCAATTTCATTTGCTTCAATGGGTGCAACTTTAGCAGAAAATGTACCAGGACATGGTCCTTACTGTTTCAAAGTTCAAGGTCAAATATACCACCGAACTTCACATTTACACCCACAAGAAGGAGAGCCAAGGAAATTTGCACAGTTATATGTCTTGGATACGATGGAAGCTGTGGAACAAAGAATGACACTTCCAGAAAATAGACAGTGTTTGCCCATAGTCTTTGAACAGCTGGATAAAATTATGCAAAAAAAACCATATAGTCAAGCATACAAACAATTAGCACAGCTGGAAAAAGAACAACAGGAACATGCTGAAAGACATCAATTGCCTACACCAAGAGTAAATATGATGTTAAAAAGAGATCGCAACACTGATCAATAGAGATGTGGTGAATAGTTCGCCGGCGGACTGTGCCCGGCGAACATAGAATGTCCGCATTCGTGGCGAACTGCGAACATATGCGATGTTCGACCCGCCCCCTATACTTTATCATTGAGCAAACTTTGACCCTGCATCTCACAGTCAGCAGACACATTCCAGCCAATCAGCAGCATACACTGCCTTTCAAACCCTTGTACCTCATGGACAGCAGCCATTTTGGAATCATAACTAACTTGCAGTCTTACTGAGAGGAGGGAGAGTGTAGGTAATGCTGATTGAATAGGGAAATCAATAGCTAGGCAAGTTTATTCAGTGTCCAGTGCAGTGCTGAAGGACTCATGAGATCTCTGCTGTAAACACAGCACCCCAAAAAGCCCTTTTTAGGGCTATAACATCATTGTTTTTTTCTGTCTAATCTAACTTCATTTGCCTTTCTCCCTGCTAGCCCCTGCTAGAAAGTGTGTGTGTCAGGCTCACAGCTTATACTGTGTGTGCACAGTGCAACCAATACAATCTTGTTTACTAGTTGTCTACTTTAAAAAAAAAAAAACTTTTATTTTGTTAAATCTAAGTTCATTTGCCTGACCGCCAATCTAAGTTAATTTGCCTGACCGATAGCCAGTGTGTGTGTCAGGCTTACAAGTACTGTGCCAAGTTCAACCAATCCAATCTTTTTGGGGTACCAGCAGTCTACATTTAAAAAAACAATAATTTTATTTTCTTAAATCTAAGTTCATTTTCCTGACCGCAAATCTAAGTTCATTTGCCTGACCGCTAGCCAGTGTGTGTGTCAGGCTTACAAGTACTGTGCCAAGTTCAACCAATCCATTCTAGTTGGGGTACCAGCAGTCTACATTTAAAAAACCAATAATTGTATTTTCCTAAATCTAAGTTAATTTGCCTGACCGCCAATCTAAGTTCATTTGCCTTACCGCTAGCCAGTGTGTGTGTCAGGCTTACATGTACTGTGCCAAGTTCAACCAATCCAATCTAGTTGGGGTACCAGCAGTCTACATTTAAAAAAACAATAATTTTATTTTCTTAAATCTAAGTTTATATGCCTGACCGCCAATCTAAGTTCATTTGCCTGACCGCTAGCCAGTGTGTGTGTCAGGCTTGCAAGTACTGTGCCAAGTTCAACCAATCCAATCTAGTTGGCGTACCAGCAGTCTACATTTAAAAAAACAATAATTGTATTTTCTTAAATCTAAGTTTATATGCCTGACCGCCAATCTAAGTTCATTTGCCTGACCGCTAGCCAGTGTGTGTGTCAGGCTTACATGTACTGTGCCAAGTTCAACCAATCCAATCTATTTGGGGTACCAGCAGTGCATATTTAAAAAACCAATAATTTTATTTTCTTAAATCTAAGTGCATTTGCATAACCTTCAATCAAAATTCATTTGCTTGTTCGCTACCCATAGTGTGTGTCCTGCTTACAAGTACTGTGCCAGAGAGCATGTTGTGTGCATGCTTGAGCTCCAAACAAAAGGCTTTTTAGGGTCTTAGTCCCTCAAATACAAGTTTTATTTTAACACCTTTCTGTTAATAAGCACTTTGTGCACGGTGTTGTTCATTTTTGGGAGTTTTTGTGGTTTTTTTCTTAGTTTAATTTAAGTTTTAGTTTTCTGGGGGTCAGGCTTAACTCTCTATCCCAGGAGAGTGAGCTGTCTCCTGGATACTTTGCCACACCCCCTCCCTTAGCACTTTACCTTCACTCCTGAAACTTTTTTTACTTTGACTTTTTTTTTTTTTTAAGTTTTTCAGGTTTTGTTAATGTTTTGTTTGTTTGGTGTTGGGTTTTATGTTTTGGGGGGAGAGAAGACAAGTAACATCTTTGTAGGCAGTGGGGGGAAAACAATTTGAAGTTTTTTGTTTAAAAGGCTTTTTTTACATCTGACACAGAGACACAGAGGGGTTAAAAAGCCTCTGTGTTCTCTGTGTTGTTGCAATTAGTAACACCTTGCAACAGGCCATTAACCCTTCCACTGCCAAACATCATCTCTCTCTCTCCCTTAGTTTTTGTCTCCCTTAGTTTTGTCTTTTTGTTTCTTTTTCACACTTTTATATTTTTTTAAAAAAGAAAACAGTAGAAAATCATAAAACAAAAAATAAAAATAAATAAAACAAATAAACTAAAAAAAAAAAGGGTCTAAACATGAGGGATAAGACCATTAAGAAGCCTCAGGGGTCAAAAGGGGGAATAATGGCCCCTGAAAATCCTAGCTGCAGCACTACACAGCATAGGCCCCAGGCAGATAAGGCAGCCCCAGCTCCTGGTGGTTCTACCAGCAGACCTACCCCTGTGGCTAATACCTGGTCACAGGTGGTTTCTGCTGGCCCCAGTAATACCACCGCTGGGGCTGAGGGGCAGATCACCAGGAAGCATGGGGTTAAATGTCAGATGTCTGGGGTCTACAGCATTGATATCTATCTGCGTGCTGCAGCTAACGTCATCAGCCCCTCTGTTATAGTAGCAACCAGCAAAATGTACGGGAAAGCAGTTTTCTTTACCCGTACGCTGGCTGCTGCTCACATTCTTGTACAGAGAGGCATCACAGTGGGGGGATTATATGTCCCAATAGAACCCCTGGAAGGGTTGGGCACAAAAGTAACACTCTCTAATGTGCCCCCCTTCCTACCAGACTCCCTCCTGCGCCCCCACCTGCTAACCCTAGGGGAAGTAAAAACACCATTTATTAAAATTCCCCTGGGGTGCAGAGAGAGAGCACTTCGTCATGTGCTCTCTTTCAAGAGGCAGGTACAAATGTGCCTGCCTCAGGGCGCAGAAAACATAGAGGGGTCTTTTGGAGTTCCATTTGAGGGGGTGCTGTACAGGATTTTTTACAGCACTACGGAGGTGCAGTGCTATCATTGCAAGGGGTTGGGGCATACACGTAGGAATTGTCCTAATGTAAAGCATCATGCCCCAGCCCCAGCAAATGGCACCTCCGTCAGTACAGCACTCATCCCCGCTGAGCCCATAACAGCGGGGACCTCAAGGGTCATAGCCCCCCCACAGAGCTCAGGCAAGGAGGCCGTTCCTCAAGCCACCACCACGGCCTCCAAACCCCCTTCTTCCCCAAAAAAGCCATCTGTGTCTGTGGTCTCCAGCAAGACTGCAGACACGGGGAAAAAGGGGAAGAATGTCACCGGTCCTCCCAGTGTCACAGCTGCATCTCCCAAGTCCCAATCTGCCCCCACCATAATTACATCAGTTAGTGTGGGGGCACAGTGTAAGCAGAGGGATAATAAGCCCTCTGCAGGGGAGGCAGCTAGTGGCAGCTCCTCTTCCAGGAGTGACGTCCCCAGGAAGAGGAAGCATAAAACCAACAGGGAGGTTGCTGATAAGTGGGAAGTGCTCTATAGTGGAGCACCTCCCTCTAAAAGCAAGAAGAGGAACAAAACATCTCCTCCTCATCCGGTGACATTGTCTGGCCCGGTTATTAAGCTCAGCCAGCCGGTGCCAGACCACACATCTCTCTCTCCAGACCCTATAGGGGTTAATGTGGAAAAGGGTCTGGAGGAAAAGCAGGGGCAAGAGGGTCTCCCAAGTGAGGCAGGGGTAGACAAGAAAGATCAGGTTCTGCCTCTGGCCTTTGAGGGGGGTCCCAACAAAGCCCCTGCTGAATGGGTAGTCAGTGTCCCTGAGGTACTGAGCTTCAAGGGCACCAGTCAGTCTCCTCCTCCAGTGTCACTCTCTAGTGACGTACCTCGGGCTTTGTTAGAGCCCCAGGCCGAGTCACTACTGGAGGGGGGGAATATAGGCATGACCCCCATTCAGGACTCCATGGATTTGTCTGTCAGGGGGGATGTGACACAAGGGGAAGTGGAAATGGGGGAGGGTGATAAAACAGGATTTCCTGTTAACATCATGGGAGAGCCTGTCTACCCTCCTCAGCCGTCCACTGACCCTAACATCGGTGCCATCCAAGCTGAGCAAGCAGCGGTGGAACTGGCAGAGGAGGCATATAAAGTCTCCAAGGCTTCCATTAAGGAAGCCATGCCAGCCACTGCTGTCCAGCCAGCTACCCCTGAATGCACTCCTGAAGCTACAGGGGTGCAGAAGCAATCCAAGGGTCCATTATTTACCTTGAAGGGTGCTAAAGGGACTCCTTCTGTATCATCTAAGAGGGGGTCCCTGAGAATAAAGCTGAGGAAACTGACTCCAGCCGGGGAGGATGGAGTAAAAGCCCTCAGCCAAGAGGAGCCCAGGGGTGACCCACTAGAAGGAACATCAGATTCTGGGTGGGTTATCCCTGTCAAGGAAATAGATCTATTCCTTGAGAGCACCCTTCATGGACAAAAGAAAAGGAAGGTGCGGCTGGCCTTGGAGAGGTGAAAGAATATGTTGTTTATTCTCCACTCTCTCCAGCAATATCTAGTGGTCAGCACTAGGGCCAAGAATTCTGGGACTGCGGAGCATCTCCGCGTCCGGAAATTCTATAAAATGTGCGTGTCCTATCAGCAGTCTCAAGGGTCTGAGGAACGCACAATTCCTGACACGCAGTAATGGCTTTGCACATCAGCACGCTAAATACCAATGGCTGTCAAGACAGTTTCCGCAGGTTCCAGGTACTCTCCTATTTATATCAGGGAGGGTACTCTGTGAGCTTCCTGCAGGAAACTCACACCACTCCAGAGGCTGAGGCCTCGTGGCAACTGGAGTGGAGAGGCAGGGTCTTCTTCAGCCACTTCACATCGGCGTCATGTGGAGTGGTGACCCTGTTCTCAGAGTCTTTTTAGCCAGAGCTGCTGCTTGTGAAAGCTGTTATCCCAGGCCGTCTAATCCACCTCCGGGTCCGAGAGCAGGGTAGCATCATTAACCTAGTTAATATATATGCCCCTGCTGGAGGGCTCGAGAGAGTGAGGTTCCTCGCCAGACTGTCCCAGTTTTTGGAGACGGTTGACGCAGATGAGTGTTTGGTACTCGGGGGTGATTTCAACTGCACCCTCGACGCTCTGGACCGGAATAAACCAGAGCCGTACCCGCCCTCTGCGTCAGCCCTGCGGGAGATCATCGCCCGCTTCTCCCTGGAGGACATCTGGTGAGAGCAGAACCCAGGGGCATCAGACGGTTTCACCTACGTCAGGGTGAGAGCCGGTCTGGTGTCCCACTCCCGGATCGACAGACTATATATATCTAGTCACTATATGTCACGAGTCGGTTCTTGTGCCATTAGGCTGGCTCCGTTCACAGACCACAACTGTGTGTCTGTGACGGTGGCGCTAACGCCAACAGCGCCACGAGCCGCCTATTGGCACTTCAACAATGCTTTGTTGAAGGACCAGGGGCTCGTGACATTGATCCGGGAGTTTTGGACGGACTGGAGGGGTTGCAAGGGAGACTTTGCCACGTTAAAACTGTGGTGGGACGTGGGCAAGGTTCATTTGCGACTTCTGTGTCAGGAATATACCAAGGGTGCGAGTGGGCAGCGCGAAGCTGAGTTGGAGTCACTCCGGGGGGAGGTACTCCATCTGGAGCAGAGGCTGTTCACTTGTAGGGACCAATCCCTGCAGAGCGAGTATGTAGAGAGGAAGGGTGTCCTCTGTGACCTAGAACGACACCAGGCCAAGGGGGCATACGTGCGCAGCCGCTTAGGTTTTCTCAAAGATCTAGACCGCGGCTCGCGCCTCTTCTACTCACTGGAGAAAAAGGGGGGTAACAGTAGGCACATCACCTGTCTTCTAGATGAAGACGGTGCCCCCCTTACAGATCCGGAGAGTATCCGGGATAGAGCCCGGAACTTTTATAAAGATCTTTACTCTCCGGATCCCATTTCTCCAGACGCCTGCAGGGTGCTATGGGAGGGGCTCCCCACAGTCAGTGAGGGTGTAAGAGAGCGGCTTGATATACCACTATCTTTTCAAGAGCTCTCTGAAGCCCTCCGTGCCATGTCCTGTGAGAAGTCTCCAGGACTGGACGGACTGACTGTAGAGTTTTTCCAATTTTTCTGGGAGACTCTGGGACCTGATTTCCATCTGGTCCTTGGGGAAGCCCTGGAGACCGGGGAGATGCCCCTGTCTTGTTGCAGGGCAGTACTTGCCCTGCTGCCCAAAAAGGGGGATCTCCGGCTTATTAGGAACTGGCGACCGGTCTCTCTGCTCAGCACGGACTACAAGATTGTAGCTAAAGCCATCTCGCTTAGACTTGGGTCTGTGCTGGCAGAATTGGTTCACCCTGACCAGTCCTATGCGATCCCGGGCCGGACTAGCTTTGATAGTATCTTTCTGGTCCGGGATCTATTGCATTATTCTCGCAGGACTGGTCTGTCACTCGCCTTTCTCTCTTTAGATCAAGAGAAGGCGTTTGACAGGGTAGACCATGGTTACCTCATAGCCACTCTGCAAGCGTACGGCTTTGGCCCACAGTTTGTGGGCTTTATAAGAACGCTGTACGCCTCTGCAGAGTGTTTACTTAAAATCAATTGGTCCCTAACAGCACCTTTGGTATTTGGACGAGGGGTGCGTCAAGGATGTCCCTTGTCTGGACAGTTATATGCACTGGCCATCGAGCCTTTCCTCTGCCTACTGAGGAAAAGGCTCACAGGGCTGGTGCTAAAAGATCCAGACATGCGGATTGTCCTTTCAGCTTATGCTGACGATGTGCTCCTCGTGGCCCAGGATCCAGTTGATCTTGAGCTGGCAAAACAGTGCCAGGAGGTATATTCAGCTGCCTCCTCCGCTCAGATCAACTGGTCCAAATGCACAGGCCTTTTAGAGGGTAATTTACAGGTAGACTCTTTGCCTCCCACGTTTCGTGACATCACGTGGGAGGCAGATGTCATTAAATATCTGGGGGTCTACCTGTCCGCTGCGGACGCTTCCGTCCCAGACAACTGGAGGGAGTTAGAGGGCAGTGTCCTCTCTCGTCTGGGACGATGGAGGGGTCTAGCAAAAATGCTTTCCCTTAGGGGGCGGACTCTAGTGGTGAATCAGCTGGTGGCTTCTCAGATCTGGCACCGGCTGATTTGTCTGAGTCCGACCCCCGAGTTTGTCACCAATATCCAGAGGAGTTTGTTAGATTTCCTCTGGATGGGAAGGCATTGGGTCTCTGCAGGGGTGGCAAGTCTGCCTTTGGTGGAGGGTGGACAGGGAGTAGTTTGTGTGTGCTCCCAGTTGTCCACCTTCCGCCTTCAGTACCTGCAGAGATACCTATATGCAGATCCCTCTCCGCAGTGGTGCGCACTGGCATCCAGCTTTTTTCGCCAGTTGCGCAACCTGGGGTATGACCGGCAATTATTTCTGATCAGGCCCGAGGGGTTTGGGAGAGACCTCTCTGTGTTGCCGGCATACTACCAGGAAACCCTCAAGGCCTGGAGCATGGTCTCCGTGACCAGGCAGGGCGTGCCTTTGGGGGATGAAATATTCACGGAGCCCCTGCTATTTAATCCAGCAGTGGGGGCTCCAATGTTACAGTCCCCCAGTATCATCCGCCGCCTTAGTCATGCACGGATGACCCGAGTCGGGGATCTCTTGGAATACGGGCGTTCTGATTGGGTGTCACCCCAGGAGCTTGCGCTCCGTTTGGGATATGTGACGCCCAAAGTCTCAGGGCGCTTGCTCCAGGAGATTAGGGATGCCATCTCCCCCGACTCGCGCACCTTCCTTCGCAGGGCTTTGCAGGCCGGAGTGCCACATGCACCTTTCAACACCCCTGCTCCGGCTGTTTGCATTGGACACAAGCCCCGTGTTTCCCCTCAGGCTCCTCCTGTCCCCAACCTCTCAAAGTTGAGGGACATACCCTCGGCATGCTATCGCGGCATGCCGAGGAAGAGCTTATATTCTCTCGTGCTCCATACAGTGCACTTCCTTGCCCTCGTGACCCGTCCCGATACCATCTGGAGGCGGGTCCTACCAGCTGACGAGGGCAAGAGGCCCCGGTGGAGGGAACTTTATTCTGATTTAGTTCCACGACCCACCGGGGACTTGAGTTGGAGAGTGCTCCATGGTGCACTGAGCACGGGAGAGTACTTAGCTAAATTCACGGACTCTCCCTCCACTTGTCCATTCTGTGGCAAGGGAGAGTCCGTGTATCATATTTATTTTAGTTGCGCCAGACTGCAGCCCCTCTTGTCACTCTTGAGGGGCCTCCTCCTGCAGTTCTGGCTGCATTTCTCCCCTCACATTTTTATTTTTGGGCGCCCAGTGTCCCGCGGCAATAAGGCCAGGGACCTCCTTGTCAACCTGCTCCTGGCATTAGCCAAATTGGCTATATATAAGTCCAGGAAGCAGTGTTTGATAGGGGGGGTTCCCTTGTCACCTGAGGCCATGTTCCGGGTGCTGGTGCGCTCCCGTATCCGGGCAGAGTACCACCTGGCTTTGTCCACTGGGGGAATGGATGAGTTTGTCTCCCAGTGGGCTTTAGATGGTGTGCTCTGCTCGGTATCCCCCCATCCGGTTTCTTTATCTCTCACCCTCCTAAAATGATTTTTATTTAGTTTACAGAACAGTTTTTCTCATAATTTTAAAATACACTGTGCCAAGTTCAACCAATCCAATCTATTTGGGGTACCAACAGTCCACATTTAAAAAAAAAATGAAAGGCAAAGGCAGGACACCCCTCAGAGGCCGTTGTGGTCGTGGTTCTGTGATTCCCTTTGGCCCTACAATAATGCCCAGTGTTCAGAGGCCAGTTACTCTGAACTTGAAACGTTCAGAGGATGTAGTTGAATGGCTAACACAGGACACCCAATCTTCTACAGCTTCCGCTTTGAACATTGACGCACCATCCTCCTCCAGCTTAGCTTCGGGCACCTCTCAAGTTACCACTCACCCGCCTGCCGCCACCACCAACACTAGCACCACAGCCGCTTCACTTGATCTGTCAGCAGAGTTATTTACACATTCGTTGGAAGAAATGAGTGATGCACAAACATTAGTGCCAGAGGATGTAGACGACAGGGATATGTCCCAGTCAGGCAGCATTACACACATGGACGTACGGTCTGATGATGATGATGATGTTGTACCCGGTGCTGCTTCCTTTGTTGAGTTGTCAGATACAAGTGAAGCGGTTGATGATGACGATGCATCCGTGGATGTCACGTGGTGGCCCGCTATAAGAGAAGAAGAACAGGAGGAAAGTTCAGATGGGGAGACAGAGAGGAGGAGGAGACGAGTTGGAAGCAGCGGGAGGTCGTCGAAAGTAGCTAGTGGCACAGTCAGACAGCATGCATCGGCACCCGGGGTCAGCCAGACAGCACGCCAGTCAACGCATGCTTTTGCCACCACCAGAATGCCGTCATTGCAGAGCTCAGCAGTGTGGCAATTTTTTTGTGTGTCTGCCTGTGACAACAGTGATGCCATTTGCAACCTGTGCGAAAAGAAACTGAGTCGTGGAAAGTCCAACACCCACCTAGGTACAACTTCTTTGCGAAGGCACATGATGTCACATCACAAACGCCTATGGGATAAACACATGAGTACAAGCAGCACACAAAGTCAAAGCCGCCATCCTCCTCCCGGTCCAGCATCTTCAGCCACGTCAACCACTGCTGCTCTGCTTGCCCCCTCTTAACCATCCGCCACTCCGTGTCTCGCCCTGAGCAGTCCCTGCTCATCTGCCCACAGTCAGGTGTCTGTCAAGGACATGTTTGAGCGTAAGAAGCCAATGTCACAAAGTCACCCCCTTGCCCGGCAACTGACAGCTGGCTTGTCTGAACTCTTAGCCTGAGGCGTTCAAAAAATGTGTAGCTATTGGGACACAGGAGTGGAAGGTACCCGGCCGAAATTTCTTTACACAAAAGGCAATCCCCAACCTGTACTCTATTGTGCAAAAGGAAGTAATGGCATCTCTGGCACACAGTGTTGGGGCAAGGGTCCATCTGACCATGGATACCTGGTCTGCAAAGCATGGTCAGGGCAGGTATATCACCTACACTGCGCATTGGGTAAACCTGGTGATGGCTGCCAAGCATGGATTACGTGGCTCTGCAGAGGAGCTGGTGACACGACACGACTTGCAGGCAGGCCTGCTGCCACCTGCTCTACTCCTCCTACACCATCCTCTTCCATAACCTCCTCGGCTGAGTCCTCTTCTGCTGCTGCTATGTCTTGCTCCACATCAACGACACCCCCACAGCTCCACAGGTACTATTCCACATCCCGGATACGGCAGTGTCACACCGTCTTGGGGTTGACTTCCCTGAAAGCAGAGAGTCACACCGGACCAGCACTCCTGTCCGCCCTGAATGCACAGGTGGATCAGTGGCTGACTCCGCACCAACTGGAGATCGGCAAAGTGGTTTGTGACAACAGAAGAAATTTGTTGGCGGCATTGAATTTGGGCAAGTTGACACATGTGCCGTGCATGGCACATGTGTGTAATCTGATTGTACAATGCTTTGTGCATAAGCACGCAGGCTTACAGGACGTCCTGAAGCAGGCCAGAAAGGTGTGTGCCCATTTCAGGCATTCCTACACGGCCATGGCGCACTTTACAGATATCCAGCGGCGAAACAACATGCCAGGGAGGCGCTTGATTTTAGACAGCCCGACACGTTGGAATTCCACACTCCTAATGTTCGACCGCCTGCTCCAACAAGAAAAGCCGTTAACGAGTATTTGTATGACCGGGGTGTTAGGACAGCCTCTGCGGAGCTGGGAATTTTTTTGCCATGTTACTGGACGCTCATGCGCAATGCCTGTAGGCTTATGCGTCCTTTTGAGGAGGTGACAAACCTGGTCAGTCGCACCCAGGGAACCATCAGCGACATCATATCATTTGTTTTCTTCCTGGAGCGTGCATTGCGAAGAGTGCTGGATCAGGCCGTAGATGAGCATGAAGAGGAAGAGGAAGAGTTGTGGTCACCATCACCACCAGAAACAGCCTTATCAGCATCGCTTGCTGGACCTGCAGCAACGCTGGAAGAGGATTGTGAGGAAGAGGAGTCAGAGGAGGAATGTGGCTTTGAGGAGGAGGAGGAAGACCAACCACAACAGGCATCCCAGGGTGCTCGTTGCCACCTATCTGGTACCAGTGGTGTTGTACGTGGCTGGGGGGAAGAACATACCTTCAGTGAGATCACTGAGGAACGGGACATGACTAGCTCGGCATCCAACCTTGTGCAAATGGGGTCTTTCATGCTGTCGTGCCTGTTGAGGGACCCTCGTATAGAAAGGATGAAGGAGAATGACCAGTACTGGGTGTCCATGCTACTAGACCCCCGGTATAAGCAGAAAGTGCCTGAAATGTTACCGAATTACCACAAGTCGGAAAGGATGCAGCACTACCAAAATAAATTAAAAAGTATGCTTTACACAGCGTTTAAGGGTGATGTCACAGCACAAAGGCAATCTAACAGCGGAAGAGTTGAACATAATCCTCCTCCTCCCACGCCGGCAAGGAGAGGACGCTTTACAGACGTGTTGTTGATGGAGGACATGCAGAGCATTTTAAGTCCTATGCATCGCCACAGCCCTTCGGGGTCCACCCTCAGAGAACGACTCGACCGCCAGGTAACAGACTACCTCGCCATAGCTACAGATATCGACACTCTAAGGAGCGATGAACCCCTTGACTACTGGTTGTGCATGCTTGCCCTGTGGCCTGAGCTATCCCAATTTGCCATAGAACTTCTGTCCTGCCCCGCTTTAAGTGTCCTGTCAGAAAGGACCTTCAGTGCAGCAGGAGGTTTTGTCACTGATAAGAGAAGTCGCCTAGGTCAAAAAAGTCTAGATTACCTCACCTTTATTAAGATGAATGAGGGATGGATCCCGAAGGGACTGACAGTGGGTGATACATTTGATTAATAAAGGCCTGATAGATGAGCTGCCTTGAGCTAATAATGGTCCACACGCTGCTGCATTTTATCCCTGAATGCCAGATGACTTGCGTAACTTATCCGCCACCAACTAGGGTTCAAGACGCAATGTTTTAGGGCACTTTCTGCCTGGCAAACTAACATCAATTTTTCTGGTCGCTGCAACAATACCTAATTTTTGCATTTAAATTATTTTATTTTAGAAGGTGTACAGCATGTAATGAAAAATAAAGCATTTTTGAACAGTCTTGCATAACAGTTGTGCAAAAATACATATTTACAATGAGACATTTTGTGAAAGTTAGCTGGCTATTCCTTCTTATTTTTACTTTTTAGGTTAATAATTTTCCTTATTTTTTACTGTGATTGCACTTTCGATACCTAAACATGGTAAAACAGACAATAGTAAAGAGTATATCTGCAGGAAACACCAAAGTCCTATTAGCTATCATCCCTCCAGCAGTATTAGCTTATTATTTACAATATCTAACCTGCTCAATCGCCCTTGGGTTACCCTAGGGCAGGCTTCAGTAGGCGACTTCTCCTTTCCTTCGATGATTTTGCCGCTGGTTGCTTCTGAAGGGTCTCCTCCAGGGCTCCCCCACTCCGGTCCTTCCCCCCGAGTCGCTTCAACCATTAACAAATGTTTTATTATATTAGGGGGGCACTAAATGGGGATGTTATCCAGGGATCCCAAATTGTCTGCAACTTGGTGATTCTATCCAAGACTACATGGTTAAATCTCTCGTTGAGCAGTAAATAGTTGATTTTTTTTATTAATTCCTGAAAGTTTTAATTTGGGGTTTTCCAACTACTAGCTATGTGTATTTTTTCTTTCAAAAATATTTTCTTAGGTCAATCTTAAACATTTTAGAAGCTAGTAAGCATGTTTCTTCCCATAGTCTTATGACTGCCGAACACTCCCACCAGACATGAATAAATGTAGCCTCATTACCACTGTTCCTAAAACATGAGCTGCTTCGTTTTGGATCCCATTTATTAGCTTAAAAGGAGTAATATATGTCCTGTGTAGGACCTTTATTGAAGTCTCAAGCAGACTATAATTTAAAGATCCCCTACTTAAGCCTTGCCAACTTTTATCCCATGTGCTGTCTGCCAACTCGGTGCCCAAATCCCTCTCCCAGGCTTTGGTATAGTCTGGTTTGTTTGCCCATGAGTTTTCATTAAATATTTCATACATGAGGCTAATAATACCAGGCTGAAAGGGGGAATCCCTACATTTTTTAGTAGCCAGGTGTTTCTTTGGGGGGTTCCCCTACCACTTATCGTATATAAAAAATGATGTATCCTGCAAAAATTATAGTGTTCAGCCAGGGGTAAATTGTATCTATCTCTCACCCACTCAAAGGTCATTATTTTGTCGTCATGCCACCATGGACCAACCCTTAGTAGGTTCTGAGACTTCCACCAACTGAGAGAGCTTTCCGGAAGATGTATCTTAAAGTGGGGATTGGGTACGATAGGGGTAAGATCTGATACCCGAGTGTCCAGTTTTTGTGTCCAGTTCATCTCCGTCCATATTTTTAATGAGTGCTTAATCAATGGGTTTTTCAAGTTTCTCAAAAAAGTATACAGGCCTGGAATCCATATTACTGTATCCCATGTATAAGGTGACATGCTTACATTTTCCATAAATACCCAGAGCGGCTGATGTGTTTTGGAGAATGCGCCAGAGGAATGAAAGCCAGCTGCACTGCCTTGTAATACAGTTTGAGATTCGGGTCCCTACCCTCTTTTGGAAAGACTATGAGTTCGGCCTGATTCAATTAAGGGGGCATAGGTTCTCCATTTAGTATAGCGTTAAACAAAGATGTTAGGTGCGGTGGTAAGCAAGGGCTCAAATTTCTTATAGTACAGATGAGTAAAACCGTCTGGCCCTGGGGACTTGCCAAATTTAAGATCTTGGATTGTAGATTTAACTTCCTCTTGGGATATGTCTAGGTTCAAGCTGTCCAATTGAGGTACAGGTATTTTGTGGACTTCTTGCTGTAGTAGGAAGGACTCTATGTCAGATCCGCTGCAGCGGGATTGGGATGAATATATGGTCTGATCGAAGTTTTGAAATGTTTCTTGGATAGCATTGGGGCTAAAGGAGGTTTGGCCATCAGGTAGTCTAAAGATACCGTATATTATGTCCTCTCTTGGGGGGTAAAGACACTAATAATTCCTCTAATAAAATTCTGCTTTTTTTTTTGTGGGCAAGGTCCCTGGTTAGCCCCTTGGGTTATCTGTTAAAAAGAGTGTGGATATGCAGGGATGGGGCGTTGAATCAGGCCTACCTTCTTCTCTGCTCGCTGCAAGATCAACAATACCTAATTTTTCAGGCATGTGTACATGCCTAATCTTTCTGGCCTCTGGTGCTGCACTGTGGCTTCAACAACCAAACCCCCAAAAAAGGCACATAACAGGGATTAAACTGATAGGAGTAGTACTACTTAACACAACACTCATATCTGGTGTAACAGTAGTGTACATTTAAAACCAAAAAAAATTTCTACTGTAATAGATTGCATAGCAGTTAGTTGTCTGCAAGCGTGTGTGTCAGACCTACAGCGTCTACTCTACCAACTCTACCAACCACTCATATCTGTTGTCACAGTAGCTTGGACGCATAGTACCGATCTGTCAAAACCTGTAATGATGAATGAGGTCTAGAGTAGCCTGGTTCCCTTATCCTCTACAGGTTGAGACCTAATGTTTGGGTGACTCCAGACCAACACATGAGTACAAGCAGCACACAAACTCAAAGCCGCCATCCTCCTCCTGGTGCAGCATCATAAGCTACATCAACCACTGCTGTCCTCCTTGCCCCCTCTCAACCACCCGCCACTCCGTCTCTCGCCTTGAGCAGTTCCTGCTCATCTGCCCATAGTCAGGTGCCTGTAAAGGACATGTTTGAGCGTAAGAAGCTAATGTCACAAAGTGCCCCAAAATCGAAGTGATACTACCAACAAAGCATCTTTTTCCATCTCCTGGTTCTAAAAATCCAGGCCTTATACACGCCCCCTGATAGCTGACGTAACAAGTATTAAACTGATAAGAGTAGTACTTACAAACACGCCACTCCTATCTGGTGGCACTTTTGACTGCACGTGCCCCAAAATTGAAGTGATACGACCAACAAAGCATCTTTTTCCATCTCCTGGTTCTAAAAATCCAGGCCTTATACACGCCCCCGATAGCTGACATAACAAGAATTAAACTGATAAGAGTAGTACTTACAAACACGCCACTCCTATCTGGTGGCACCTTTGACTGCACGTGCCGTGCCCCAAAATTGAAGTGATACGACCAACAAAGCATCTTTTTTCATCTCCTGGTTCTAAAAATCCAGGCCTTATACACGCCCCCTGATAGCTGATGTAACAAGTATTAAACTGATAAGAGTAGTACTTACAAACACGCCACTCCTATCTGGTGGCACCTTTGACTGCACGTGCCGTGCCCCAAAATTGAAGTGATACGACCAACAAAGCATCTTTTTCCATCTCCTGGTTCTAAAAATCCAGGCCTTATACACGCTTCCTAAAAGCTGACGTAACAAGTATTAAACTGATAAGAGTAATACTTACAAACACGCCACTCCTATCTGGTGGCACCTTTGACTGCACGTTCCGTGCCCCAAAATTGAAGTGATACGACCAACAAAGCATCTTTTTCCATCTCCTGGTTCTAAAAATCCAGGCTTTATACACGCCCCCTGATAGCTGACGTAACAAGTATTAAACTGATAAGAGTAGTACTTACAAACACGCCACTCCTATCTGGTGGCACCTTTGACTGCACGTGCCGTGCCCCAAAATTGAAGTGATACGACCAACAAAGCATCTTTTTCCATCTCCTGGTTCTAAAAATCCAGGCCTTATACACGCTCCCTGATAGCTGACGTAACAAGTATTAAACTGATAAGAGTAGTACTTACAAACACGCCACTCCTATCTGGTGGCACCTTTGACTGCACGTGCCGTGCCCCAAAATTGAAGTGATACGACCAACAAAGCATCTTTTTCCATCTCCTGGTTCTAAAAATCCAGGCCTTATACACGCTCCCTGATAGCTGACGTAACAAGTATTAAACTGATAAGAGTAGTACTTACAAACACGCCACTCCTATCTGGTGGCACCTTTGACTGCACGTGCCGTGCCCCAAATTGAAGTGATACGACCAACAAAGCATATTTTTCCATCTCCTGGTTCTAAAAATCCAGGCCTTATACACGCCCCCTGATAGCTGACGTAACAAGTATTAAACTGATAAGAGTAGTACTTACAAACACGCCACTCCTATCTGGTGGCACCTTTGACTGCACGTGCCGTGCCCCAAAATTGAAGTGATACGACCAACAAAGCATCTTTTTCCATCTCCCGGTTCTAAAAATCCAGGCCTTATACACGCTCCCTGATAGCTGACGTAACAAGTATTAAACTGATAAGAGTAGTACTTACAAACACGCCACTCCTATCTGGTGGCACCTTTGACTGCACGTGCCGTGCCCCAAATTGAAGTGATACGACCAACAAAGCATATTTTTCCATCTCCTGGTTCTAAAAATCCAGGCCTTATACACGCCCCCTGATAGCTGACGTAACAAGTATTAAACTGATAAGAGTAGTACTTACAAACACGCCACTCCTATCTGGTGGCACCTTTGACTGCACGTGCCGTGCCCCAAAATTGAAGTGATACGACCAACAAAGCATCTTTTTCCATCTCCCGGTTCTAAAAATCCAGGCCTTATACACGCCCCCTGATATGTGCTGTAACAGGTTTTAAACTGATAAGAGTAGTACTACTTAACACACCTTATAATAATGCAGAGAGAGGCAATGCAGTGAGAGGAGTCTGAAGAAGAGGAGTCAGAGGAGGAAGGTGGCTTTGAGGAGGTGGAAGACCAAACACAGCAGGCGTCCCAGGGGGCTTGTTGTCACCTTTCGGGGACCCTTGGTGTTGTACGTGGCTGGGTGGAGGAAGAAACCTTCAATGACATCAGTGAGGACAAGGAACGGGACATGGCTAGCTTGGTATCCAACCTTGTGCAAATGGGGAGTATGCGATTGTGCAAATGGACTGTTTGTGGTTGTTTGCGGTGCGTTAAACGGGGAGTTTGGTCTGTCACTGTGAAGCGGGCCTAACCCTTACACTACCTGATCGATACAACATCATACCTGATGTTTTAAAGCACGTTATTCCAAACAATTTAGGAATGTTAGTTAATGTATGCCCTTTATGGCTTAAAACCAGACTGTGCATCAACTATGTAATTTTCCATGGGAGTTTTGCCATGGATCCCCCTCCGGCATGCCACAGTCCAGGTGTTAGTCCCGTTGAAACAACTTTGCCATCACTATTGTGGCCAGAAAGAGTTCCTGTGGGTTTTAAAATTCGCCTGCCCATTGAAGTCTATGGCGGTTCGCCGATGTTCGCCCGTTCGCGAACATTTGCGGCGGTTTGCGTTCGCGGTTCGCGAACCGAAAATTTTATGTTCGCGAGATCACTAGCAATTGATGTTTTTGCGCATGTGCCAGTTGTTCTTTTTTAACCTCCCCTAATTTTTTCTATGCTTTACTATAAGGGTTTTTCGCCATAATGTTATCAAGCTGTTCAAAGACTATGGGTAAGCATTGTTTATTTTCAGGAAGCATCATACGTTGTTCAAAAGCTTCCATTGTATCAAGTACATATAACTGTGCAAATTATCTTTGTTCTCCTGTATCTGGGTGTAAATCAGGGGCGGCCCGTCCATTTGGGCAAACGCCCCCCAAGTATTTTCGTGACCCTGCAATAAAAAAACACAATAATTTATTAGTAATAACCCAAAAACAATTAAATATAATGTGTACATCAGCATTAAAGTGTTATTACATTAATAAATGAAGCCAACTATTCCCTGGGACACTGTCACTTTAAGATAACCCCTTGCCCTTGTGTGTACATATTAACTGCTGCTGTGTATCTATTGTAGCTTTCCCTGCATCCCTGTGTGATCATATTACACTACACTCACTGACTACACTAACCTTTAGACTCGATAATCAATAAGGCATGGCCCCCTGACCGTTAATGCATTCCGCCCACCAGCACAATGATGATATGCATGGGCAGTGATAATGTATCAATTTCATGACTGACAGTCTTCCATCATTGACCAATCAATGATGGAAGGCTGTACAGTTGTCAGGAGAACAATCTAAACCCACCCAGACCGTTAGCTCCGAGCGCCCGCCAGCTAATAGGGCCTCGAGTTAACTTTTGATTGACATCCACAGTTAATAAAACCACCAGATTCCAGTCCCTTCCCTCTTTCTGTTTCCTGACCCTGCTCACGCTGAGACTGAGAGAGACCTCCCTGGCTGAAACTACTCACATCTGCCCAACACAGTAAGTCTACCTGCCCTGGCCAAACCAAACCCCTAGTGCCCCTAATAAAAGGAAGGGTCCCCCCAAGTTACCCCACTATGCCTGCCTGGCCTGCCACCTACCCACCAACCAACTTACCTACCACCGACCTAGGCCTGCAATGCCTAGGCAACCCCCAATCACCCCCGCCCCGCAGTGCCAGGCCCAGTAGCCCCAAAAGACCTGACCTGTGCCACCCCCATCACCCCCATGTGGCCTGTGCCACCACCCGATCACCCCAATATGGCCTATGCTATGCCACCACCCGATTACCCCGATCACGGTGATCGGGGTAATCGGGCGGTGATCGGGGGGCACAGGCCACATGGGGGTGATCGGATCACCCCCATGGGGCCTGTGCCACCCCTGATCATCTCCATGTGGCCTACGCAGCCACCGACCCACCGACCGACACATATGGGCCCATGCCAACCCCCAATCACCCCCCCTGTAGGCACATCAGGGCCTGGCCAACCCCCACCCCAACCTACCTAACTACTAACCAACCCACCTACCTACCCCCCTGACCCAGTGACCACACCTGACCCCACCCTGACCCAAATACCAACCCACGTACTTACCCCCCTGACCCAGTGACTACACCTGACGCCACCCTGACCTAACTACCAACCAACCTACCTGCCTATGTTAACA
>CM050165.1:441107642-441135142 GCA_027410445.1 Discoglossus pictus | reverse complement strand
GAAACATGGTGGGATGAATCTCATGACTGGACTGTTAATCTGGATGGTTATAACCTATTTAGGAAAGATAGGGGCAATGGTAAAAGAGGAGGAGGGATCTGTCTTTATGTTAAGCCTGAATTTAAGCCTATAGTTAGAGAAGATATTTATGCTGGCACTAACGGCATCATTGAATCCTTGTGGGTTGAGCTAAATAGTGGAGGAGCTAATTCTAAATGCATATTGGTGGGAGTATGCTATAAACCCCCAAATATAGCTGAAAGTGAGGAAATACAATTATTGTTACAGATTGGAAATGCAGCTAAGCATGGGCAAGTTCTAATAATGGGAGACTTTAATTACCCTGATATAAACTGGATAAACGAGACCAGCAGCTCAGCTAAGGGGAGCAGGTTCTTGAGTACACTCAGGGATCATTATCTGGCCCAGGTAATACAAGAACCTACTAGAAATGGGGCCATCTTGGATTTAGTCATCACAAGTAATATTGATATAATATCAAATGTAAAAATAGGGGAACCTTTGGGGAACAGTGATCACAACACAGTCTCATTTGAGATTGAATACAAAAAACAGAGTTGTAAGGGGCCAACAAAAACTCTAAATTTTAAAAGGGCTAACTTTAATGGGCTACGGGCAGCAATACAACATATAGACTGGGACAAAGAACTTACAGGGAAGAATACTGAAAATAAATGGACAACATTCAAATCCTTACTAAATAAACATACTCATCAGCATGTACCATGTGGAAATAAAATAAATAGGAGTAAATCACATCCCATGTGGCTTAACAATGACTTAAAGATCATGATGAGGAAAAAGAAGTATGCATTTAAATTATACAAGAAGGAGGGAACAGAGGCATCTTTATGTGACTATAAGGAAATCAACAAGGCTTGCAAAAGGGCTATTAGACTGGCTAAAATAGAAAATGAGAAGTCAGTTGCAATGGAAAGTAAGACTAACCCTAAAATATTTTATAAATATATTAATGGGAAGAAGGCCAGGAAGGAATCGATAGGACCATTACAATGTGACACAGGCCATCTGATAATTAGTGACCAGGAAAAGGCAGATGAGCTAAATAGGTTCTTTTCTTCGGTTTACACAAGGGAGGTACCAGTGGTTGGGACACTGCAACATAATGGGGCTACACTACCTTCACTAAATAATTGGTTAACGCAGGAAGAAATACAAAAGAGGTTGGAGAAAATAAATGTTAATAAAGCCCCAGGTCCTGATGGAATACATCCAAGGGTACTGAGGGAGCTGGGTTCTGTAATAGCCAAACCATTATATCTAATCTTTAAAGACTCGCTCACTACAGGGTCTCTACCAGATGACTGGAGAAAAGCAGAGGTGATACCTATATTTAAGAAGGGATCTAGAGCAAATCCGGGGAATTATAGACCAGTGAGCCTCACTTCTGTAGTTGGGAAGCTTTTAGAAGGGTTAATAAGGGACAGAATACAAGAATATGTCTATTTGAACAGGATCATAGGTAGCAGTCAACATGGATTTATGAAGGAAAGGTTGTGTCAGACCAATCTAATTAGTTTTTATGAGGAGGTTAGTAGGAACTTGGATCAGGGCAACTCAGTGGATGTAGTCTTTTTAGATTTTTCAAAGGCATTTGATACAGTGCCACATGGAAGACTAGTGAGCAAACTAAGGGATACAGGAATTGCAGTAAATATCTGCTCATGGATCGAGAGCTGGCTAAAAGACAGGAAGCAAAGGGTTGTTGTAAATGGAACATACTCCGATTGGTCTAATGTGATAAGTGGGGTTCCTCAGGGCTCAGTATTGGGTCCTCTCCTTTTTAACATATTTATTAATGACATTGAAGTAGGACTCGAATGTAGTGTCTCCATTTTTGCTGATGACACTAAGTTGTGCAAGGTAATAAAATCAGATAATGATGTACTTTCCCTACAAAAGGATTTGCATAAATTAGAGAAATGGGCGGCTAAATGGCAGATGAGATTTAATACAAATAAATGTAAGGTTATGCATTTGGGAAGGAAAAATAGCCAAGCAATCTATAATCTTAATGGAGCAAATCTAGGGGTATCAGATATTGAAAGGGATTTGGGAGTACTAGTGGACAACCACCTAGGTAACAGCGCTCAAAGCCAAGCAGCGGCTGCAAAGGCAAATAAAATATTAGCATGTATTAGGAAGGGTATAGAAGCCAGGGAAGAAGATATAATTCTGCCATTATACAAATCTCTAGTACGCCCTCATTTGGAATATGGAGTACAATTTTGGGCACCACCTCACAAAAAAGACATCTTAGAGCTGGAAAAAGTACAGAGAAGGGCTACAAAACTAATAAGGGGAATGGAGGGGCTAAGTTATGAAGAAAGACTAGCAAAATTAAACTTATTTTCGCTAGAAAAAAGGCGTCTAAGAGGAGATATGATTACGTTATTTAAATACATCCAGGGTCCATATAAGGCTTTGTCAAGTGAGCTTTTTGTAGCAAGAGATTTTCAACTGACAAGAGGACATCCGTTGAGGTTAGAGGAAAAAAGATTTCACCTTAAACAAAGAAAAGGGTTCTTCACAGTTAGGGTGGTTAAACTGTGGAATTCTCTACCAAAGGAGGTGGTGACAGCGAATTCGATAGACAACTTCAAAAAGGGGTTAGATATATTTCTGAATAAAGAGGGCATTCAAGGCTATCCTAGATAACTAGCGAAGGAATATTGATCCAGGGAGAAATTTGATCGCCAGTTTCTGGGGTCAGGAAGGAATTTTGCTTTTTTTCCCCCTTATGAGACAATTGGCAAAGTTTCAATGGGGTCTTTTTTATGTTTGCCTTCCTCTGGATCAATTAACAATAATTAACAATTAACAATAATAATAAATAGTCCAAATTAAAAAGATCAATAGAGATCTAAAAAGGTTGAACTTGATGGACTAACTCTTTATTCATTCTCCAATACTATACTATTAATAATTATTTAATCAATAATTGAATTAATAACTAATCTGCATATTGCAGATCAGAGGAGATCTTAACAGGTTGAACTTGATGGACTGAAAGTCTTTTTTCAACCTTAATTACTATGTAACTATGTAACTATGTAACTTGGTTATTTAGGGTTTTTAAGGTGCGGTTGGGGCCTATATGGTCACACTTGGTTATTTAGGGTTTTTAAGGTGCGGTTGGGGCCTATATGGTCACACTTGTTTATTTAGGGTTTTTAAGGTGCGGTTGGGGTCTATATGGTCACACTTTGTTATTTAGGGTTTTTAAGGTACGGTTGGGGCCTATATGGTCACACTTTTTTATTTAGGGTTTTTAAGGTGCGGTTGGGGTCTATATGGTCACACTTTGTTATTTAGGGTTTTTAAGGTGTGGTTGGGGTCTATATGGTCACACTTTGTTATTTAGGGTTTTTAAGGTGCGGTTGGGGTCTATATGGTCACACTTTGTTATTTAGGGTTTTTAAGGTGCGGTTGGGGTCTATATGGTCACACTTTGTTATTTAGGGTTTTTAAGGTGCAGTTGGGGCCTATATGGTCACACTTTGTTATTTAGGGTTTTTAAGGTGCGGTTGGGGCCTATATGGTCACACTTGGTTATTTAGGGTTTTTAAGGTGCGGTTGGGGCCTATATGGTCACACTTGGTTATTTAGGGTTTTTAAGGTGCGGTTGGGGCCTATATGGTCACACTTGGTTATTTAGGGTTTTTAAGGTGCGGTTGGGGCCTATATGGTCACACTTGTTTATTTAGGGTTTTTAAGGTGCGGTTGGGGTCTATATGGTCACACTTTGTTATTTAGGGTTTTTAAGGTACGGTTGGGGCCTATATGGTCACACTTGTTTATTTAGGGTTTTTAAGGTGCGGTTGGGGTCTATATGGTCACACTTTGTTATTTAGGGTTTTTAAGGTGTGGTTGGGGTCTATATGGTCACACTTTGTTATTTAGGGTTTTTAAGGTGCAGTTGGGGCCTATATGGTCACACTTTGTTATTTAGGGTTTTTAAGGTGCGGTTGGGGCTTATATGGTCACACTTTGTTATTTAGGGTTTTTAAGGTGCGGTTGGGGCCTATATGGTCACACTTGTTTATTTAGGGTTTTTAAGGTGCGGTTGGGGTCTATATGGTCACACTTGGCTATTTAGGGTTTTTAAGGTATGGTTGGGGCCTATATGGTCACACTTGGTTATTTAGGGTTTTTAAGGTGCGGTTGGGGTCTATATGGTCACACTTTGTTATTTAGGGTTTTTAAGGTATGGTTGGGGCCTATATGGTCACACTTGGTTATTTAGGGTTTTTAAGGTGCGGTTGGGGCCTATATGGTCACACTTGGTTATTTAGGGTTTTTAAGATGCGGTTGGGGCCTATATGGTCACACTTGGTTATTTAGGGTTTTTAAGGTGCGGTTGCGGCCTATATGGTCATACTTTGTTATTTAGGGTTTTTAAGGTGCGGTTGGGGCCTATATGGTCACACTTGGTTATTTAGGGTTTTTAAGGTGCGGTTGGGGCCTATATGGTCACACTTGGTTATTTGGGGGTTTTAAGGTGCGTTTGGGGCCTATATGGTCACACTTGGTTATTTAGGGGTTTTAAGGTGCGGTTGGGGTCTATATGGTCACACTTGGTTATTTAGGGTTTTTAAGGTGCGGTTGGGGCCTATATGGTCACACTTGGTTATTTAGGGTTTTTAAGGTGCGGTTGGGGCCTATATGGTCACACTTGGTTATTTAGGGTTTTTAAGGTGCGGTTGGGGCCTATATGGTCACACTTGATTATTTAGGGGCTTTAAGGTGCGGTTGGGGCCTATATGGTCACTCTTGGTTATTTAGGGTTTTTAAGGTGCGGTTGGGGCCTATATGGTCACACTTGGTTATTTAGGGTTTTTAAGGTGCGGTTGGGGCCTATATGGTCACACTTGGTTATTTAGAGTTTTTAAGGTGCGGTTGGGGCCTATATGGTCACACTTTGTTATTTAGTGTTTTTAAGATGCGGTTGGGGCCTATATGGTCACACTTGGTTATTTAGGGGTTTTAAGGTGCGGTTGGGGCCTATATGGTCACACTTGGTTATTTAGGGTTTTTAAGGTGCGGTTGGGGCCTAAATGGTCACACTTTGTTATTTAGGGGTTTTAAGGTGCGGTTGGGGCCTATATGGTCAGACTTGGTCTTTTAAGGTTTTAAAAGTTACGGTTTGGGTCTTGAACGTTCTAATGTTTTTTTTTGTTGTTTTCTATCACCCCCCAGGTGCAAACTATCTGTGGAAGCAGATTTGTTTGGACTCGTTGGTTGACTTACTGAACGTGAATACCCCAAGAAGGAAAGTCAACTGTTGGTGAGTATCATTGCTTTTAATTTTCTGTCCATGCGTATAGTTGCAAATTTGATGTTGATGTAGTCTTGTCACATGAGGGTTTGCAATCTGTTACGTATACCAATGAATTCAACACACTGTTATTTTAAAGTAATTTTGTGACATAATATAAATTAATATACCGTGATCTCTTTCTTCTATTGGTATCAGAAATGAATACTATTGACTCTCTACTTGTGAAGCCTTTCGGCACCCTAACCTATGAGGAGAAGGTGGAAGTAAAACGGTTAGGACCTGACCAACAAAAGATAAATCTGCAGCAAATCGCAAGAGATAGAGTGAAGCAATATATCCGTACTTTCAATACTAAATGGTACAAAAGGAACGACTGGCTTTGTGGAAGCGTTTCTAGGAAGTCCTTATATTGTTTCCCATGCATCCTATTTGGTGGTGACGCTGCTTGGACCAAAACTGGAGTGACTGACGTCAAACATCTAGCTGATAAATTGACGAAACACAAAAGTTCTAAAGCTCACTTGGATAACAGGATCAAGTTTGAGATGCTTGGATAGGCCAACATTGCAGTTCAACTGGACCAAGGATACCAAGTCAGTATTCAAAAACACAACAAAGAAGTGGCTAAGAACCTGTACATCCTTTTCGAAGATAATTGATTGTGTTCGCTTTTGTGGCGCTTTTGAACTGGCATTAAGAGGACATGACGAAAGTGAAACATTGCTAAATCCAGGAGTGTTTCGAGGCCTGGTGGATTTGGTTGGCAGTATCGATAGTGCAATGGAACAGCATTTGAAGACTGCAACTGTGTTTAAGGGCACGTCCAAAACCGTGCAGAATGAGCTACTGGACTGCATGCATGAAGTTATTAAGGAAGTGATTCACCAAGAGCTTAAGGAAGCCCAGTTTGTGGCAATCCAAGCAGATGAAACAACCGATATTTCCGCTAGGACACAGTGCATTGTAGTCTATCGCTACATTGACAAGAAGCATCAAGTGGTGGAAAGATTTGATGGCTTCAGGGAATTGAAAGCAACGGATGCAGACTCAATTGCTGCTGTTGTGCTGGAAAGTCTGAATACTGTTCTCCCAGAGCCAGAAGACAAGATGAAACTCATAGCTCAAAGCTACGATGGTGCCAGTGTGATGTGTGGAGATCAAGGAGGAGTTCAAAGAAAAATAAAAGACGTGTACCCGAACGCACACTACGTCCATTGCTATGCTCACCAACTGAACCTAATAATGGAGAAAGCAGTTTCAAGGATTGGAAGAGTTCGAGTTTTTTTTCCCAACATAGGCATACCATCTTTTTTTCACGCTCTCCAAAAAGGACTGGAGTTCTGGATGAGGTAGTTGGTAGAAGACTTCCAAAAGGTGCACCGACACAATGGAACTTCAACGTTAGGACCGTGAACATCATCTACGAGAACAGAGATGCGCTACTTGAGTGTTTCCAGACAATTGAAGCATGTATAAACTTTGATCAAACATCTATACGTGAAGCCGCAGGTTTCATTGGAATGCTGGAAGACAGGGAGTTCCTTTACTTCCTTAAATTATTTCATTTAATAATGCCACATGTTGACATCCTCTATAGTCAGCTTCAGAAGCGAGACACGGATACTGTTTATATCCAAAAAGTCACAGAAGACTTTGTCAGCAGCATCCAGAAAATCCGTAATTCTGTTGACGAGATAGAAGCAAGTTTGCCGAGCGATGTAACATTCCACAGACGGAGTACGGAGATCTCAACCTTGAGACAACTTTCAAGAGAGGTATGTGACATAGTGGTGGTTCATGCAAAAGAACAAAGTGACTTGTATACAACCCATGACACTTGCTTTTCAACCCAAGCTCTGGAAGACACTGTGCAAGCATATCCAATACTGAAGAAGGAACAATTACGCACTGAGCTGTCACTTCTGTATGGGAAGACAGATTTTCATGCTTGTACAAGTGCTGTTGCTCTGCACAAACTTTTACATCAATTTAATCTGCAGAATGATTTCACAGAGACAGTGAAATGATTAAGAATCCTGATTACACTGATGACCACTGCAGAATCAGAAAGATGCTTCTCCACATTGAAGAGGATCAAAACCTTTTTAAGAAGCACCATGTCCCTGGAGCGGTTGAATGCATTGGCGATGCTCTCAATGGAAAAGCAACTGATTTCCGAGATCCCAGACTTCAATGAAAAAACCATTAAGAAGTTTTGTTCTTTGAAAGATTGCCGTGCAAAATTTAAATACAAGTGATTGAAGCAAAGAAGAATGCATACCCCCAGGGTGTACAAAGATAAACTGCGTTAAGTAGCACCACCTCACTACCAAACATAACTAGCGGTAAGTAAAGTATGAACGGTGTGTGGGTGTGCATATGGAAGGAGCTATGAAAGGTGTGTGCATGGTCAGTAACAATTGTTGAAGCCTTGGCGTGGTTTGAAGGAATTGGAGGCACTTCTAAGGGTAGCTGTCACTTCTGTACGGGAAGACAGAATTTCATGTCTGTACGAGTGCTGTTGCTCTGCACCAACTTTACCATCAATTTAATCTGCATAATGATTTCACAGAGACAGTGAAGCTATAAGGAATCCTACTTACAACACCGAAGACTACTGCAGAATCAGAAAGATGCTTCTCCACATTAAAGAGGATAAAAAGGTATTAAGAAGCACCATGGCCCTGGAGCGGTTGAATGCATTGGTTTAAAGGAATTGGAGGCACTTCCAAGGGTAGCTGTCACTTCTTTACGGGAAGCCAGAATTTCATGTCTGTACGAGTGCTGTTGCTCTGCACCAACTTTACCATAAATTTAATCTGCATAATGATTTCACAGAGACAGTAAAGCTATAAGGAATCCTACTTACAATACCGAAGACTACTGCAGAATCAGAAAGATGCTTCTCCACATTGAAGAGGATAAAAAGGTATTTAAGAAGCACCATGGCCCTGGAGTGGTTGAATGCATTGGTTTGAAGGAATTGGAGGCACCTTCAAGGGTAAGTAAAGTTCTCAGAAATGGCACCACCAAACTACCAAAAATAACTAGTGGTAAGTAAAGTATGAATGGTGTGTGGGTGTGCATACGGAAGGAGCTATGAAAGGTGTGTGAATGGTCAGTAACAATTGTTGAAGCCTTGGCGTGGCGTTACTGCTCATATGGTTATCCATATGCTAATTCAACGTGTTTGTTTGACATTGAGTATTGCGTTGTCTAAACAGAAGTGAAATGTTGTTGTTTTCTTGAATCCCAAGATCCACTGGTTTGGGCCTATACAGTCCTGATTGGTCTTTTAAGGTATGTTTGGGGCCTATATGGTCACACTTGGTCTTCTAAGGTATGTTTGGGGCCTATATGGTTCCACTTGGTCTTTTAAGGTTTTTAAGGTATGGTTTTGTTCTTGAATGGTCTGATTGATTTGCTTGTTTTCTTTCAACCCCAGGTGCAAACCCTCTGTGGCAGCAGATTTGTTTGTACTCGTTGGTCAACTTACTGAACATGAATACCCTGAGAAGAAGAGCCGACTAATGGTAAGTGTAACTGCTTTAATTTTTCTGTTAATGCGTATAGGTGCAATTATGATATTGCTGTAGTCTTGTCACATGAGTTTTTTCAATCTATATTGTATACCAATGAATTTAACACATTGTTACTTTACTTCTTGACATTGCTGCATTGCTGATCATGTATTTTAATGGGCTTTACAAGTATAAGGTCATTGGGCGGGGCTTATAAAGGTCATTATGATGTCAGGGAGAGGAGTTATAAAAATGGGTGTGGTTTGAAAAGGGGGAGGGGCTACATTACACTCTGGCGCCCCTCCAACTTGAAAGTTCACAAGCCGCCACTGGTGTAAATGTGAAGTCCGGTGGTATATTTGTCCTTGGACTTCAATAAGGACCATGTCCTGGAACAATTTCGGCTAATGTTGCACCCATTGAAGCAAATGAACTTGCACTGTTATAAGAGCGAATGTTTTTCTTAAAATTGGTATAACTGAGAAATGTAGGATCACTCATGATACTTTTTAAATATTCTGGAAATGTTTGTCTTTCTAGAAATCTTACCTTTCCTTTCTGACAGCAACTAATGAACTCTCCAACAGTTGGTCTTTCTTTCAGAAAATGATAGGCCCCACAAAACTGACAAAGCACATTCATTAATCCACAATAATGAATGTCTACTGTTAGTGCTCTAAATAAAGGACTATCATAACTGTAACGGAGCTGGAACACGCAGTCCAAAATCTCCGCTGGTATACGATAAAATACCCAAGAGGCACTACAGTTTCACCATTCCCGACCTCCCATATTGGACGACACACAATTTGGGAGTCAAATGAATACTGACTTTATTTTGTTATTGCAGAAATATATATACATCTCTTTGGCCACAGGCAATACACATGCCCATATTTGGCTACACACAATACACATAAAGAGAACAATAGGGGGGTCACACCTCCCTGGCAACTTTGATACAATCAGACATTGATTCAACTACACTTCTTTGTTCTTATCAGAGAATGAAAACACTTTGGAAAATGCAAGGATCCTTTACAACTTTCTTATCTCTTGAATCTCTGTAATAGGATTATCTATTAGCCTAGGTCTGCAAAAGTCTGGCTAATATTCTGCAGAGCATAAACCAGCATACATATTGTAGGATCATATTTTAACCATAATAATCATAAAACAGGGTAAAACAGTGATGGGTTCCGCTACACACCTCCCCCGTGACCATAAGCCGGCATACACGGTCTGATCCCAACGGATCGGCCTGGGGATGTCCGGACAAAAGTATTTGTTGGTCAATTCTCTAGTTTGACAACCCATCAGCATTACTGCAATTCACATTTACTCACATTTCCCATATCCCCAGATAGCTGGGATCTGAGCGCACAAAACTACCGAATAGCGCTCAGATCCTCTTCACACAGTTCAATTGCCATGTAGCTAAAGTCTTTCCCATAGTCTTTCATTATATGAATGGGCTTCATGGCACAGTTATCTGGGGTATCATGGCTCACACAGGGCAAGTACAGAATGACCCCCCTGTATGTAAAGGGCCAGAATGAGTGACATACACTCTGGTATGGCCGAACACTGGTTCCAAAGGGCAATATGTACCAGGGCCATAGTCGCAGGGCAGGAGGCTGGCAAACAGTCCTCTCCAAGCCAAAGTGGCGAAGGGCACTTCGTCACACATCTCCCCTTTGGGGGGAAGTCTAACCAGGCACCTGGATATTTTGCTGGGGTGATGGTGCAACACGCTGAGGGGACTTGAGGGGCAGAGGCCAGCGGCACTCTGCCCTGATGCCAGCTCTTCTGCTGGTATAACCTGCAGGACCTCCTGCTCTGTACAAGGGACAAAGGGAGGGCAGAGGCCGACTGCACTCTGCCCCGCTGTCAGCTCTTCTGCTGGGGTACTTGGGACATATTCCGGCTCAGTAGCCAGGGAAACGTGGGGGTCAGTGGGGGTTAACATTTCCTCTGTTAACCCTGGGGCCACATTAGAAGTTAGCTGGGGAGGGGAATTTGTACTTACCCCCTCCTCCGGTTGTCCCAGTGACGGTAGTTGGGGATCTGGACAAGCTGTCGGCGCAGAGACCATGGTCCCATCTGCGCCGTCTGGGAGATTGGTGTCTCCCCTGGTTAGGGTAAACTGTCGCTGGGGGGGAAGGACGACACCTTCTGCCCCCTGTATTTCACACTGCCGCTGGGGGGGAAGGACGACACCTTTGGCCCCCTGGGGTACCCACTGCCGCTGTGGAGGAAGGTCGACACCTTCTGCTCCCTGGGGTACACACTGCCGCTGGGGGGGAAGGACGACACCTTCTGCCCCCTGGGGTTCACACTGCCGCTGAGGGGGAAGGACGACACCTTCTGCCCCCTGGGGTTCACACTGCCGCTGGGGGGAAAGGACGACACCTTCTGCCCCCTGGGGTTCAAACTGCTGCTGGGGAGGAAGGACGGCCCCCTCTGCTCCCTGGGGTACACACTGCCGCTGTGGGGGAAGGCCGACACCTTCAGCTCCCTGGGGTACACACTGCCGCTGGGGAGGAAGGACGACACCTTCAGCTCCCTGGGGTACACACTGCCGCTGGGGGGGAAGGCCGACACCTTCAGCTCCCTGGGGTACACACTGCTGCTGGGGGGGAAGGATGACACCTTCGGCCCCCTGGGGTACACACTGCCGCTGGGGAGGAAGGACGACACCTTCGGCTCCCTGGGGTACCCACTGCCGCTGTGGAGGAAGGTCGACACCTTCTGCTCCCTGAGGTACACACTGCCGCTGGGGGGGAAGGACGACACCTTCTGCCCCCTGGGGTTCACACTGCCGCTGGGGAGGAAGAACGGCCCCTTCTGCTCCCTGGGGTACACACTGCCGCTGGGGGGAAGGACGACACCTTCAGCTCCCTGGGGTACACACTGCCGCTGAGGGGGAAGGACGACACCTTCTGCCCCCTGGGGTTCACACTGCCGCTGGGGGGAAAGGACGACACCTTCTGCCCCCTGGGGTTCACACTGCCGCTGAGGGGGAAGGATGACACCTTCTGCCCCCTGGGGTTCACACTGCCGCTGGGGGGAAAGGACGACACCTTCTGCCCCCTGGGGTTCACACTGCCGCTGGGGAGGAAGGACGGCCCCTTCTGCTCTCTGGGGTACACACTGTCGCTGGGGGGGAAGGACGACACCTTCGGCCCCCTGGGGTACACACTGCCGCTGGGGAGGAAGGACGACACCTTCAGCTCCCTGGGGTACACACTGTCGCTGGGGGGGAAGGACGACACCTTCGGCCCCCTGGGGTACACACTGCTGCTGGGAGGTGGAATTAGTTGGAGTATTCCACGTGGAGCGGTTTCTGTTTCTGGGACAGTCTCTCTGCATGCGACCCTGCTGGTTACACGTGTGGCACCTGATGTACCGTGGAGGGGTTTGGTAGTTCCCACCACCCGGACGCAGTGCTGGTGGGGGGTTAATGGTGGGAGGTGGGTTAGCAGCTCCCAAGATGGACCGCTCCCGTGCCCGCTGCTTTTCCATTATGGATTTGTGGATATCTGTCATTAACCATTCCAAGGTTTTCATGGGAAGCGTACCTGGGAAAAAGGCCAGTCTGCTTTGGACTTCTCTTCCAAACTCATTCTGTGGGGTAATACGAGGTACTGTAACCATGAGTTCCTTTCTGTCTGCATCCCTGTAGTCCGCGGCCGCCTCCTCCTCCTCATGATGGAACGCTGTCTGAAAACTAGCCGGTTCCATCCTGCTGTAGCCAGGGGTGCTGTACGGATACTAGCGTTGCCCTCAATTTGTACTCCACGGAATGGTGTCTCCTGTAGCTGTCCTTCTGACCGTGGGAACAATTCCGACACTTGCCACCAAATGTAACGGAGCTGGAACACGCAGTCCAAAATCTCCGCTGGTATACGATAAAATACCCAAGAGGCACTACAGTTTCACCATTCCCGGCCTCCCATATTGGACGACACACAATTTGGGAGTCAAATGAATACTGACTTTATTTTGTTATTGCAGAAATATATATACATCTCTTTGGCCACAGGCAATACACATGCCCATATTTGGCTTCACACAATACACATAAAGAGAACAATAGGGGGGTCACACCTCCCTGGCAACTTTGATACAATCAGACATTGATTCAATTACACTTCTTTGTTCTTATCAGAGAATGAAAACACTTTGGAAAATGCAAGGATCCTTTACAACTTTCTTATCTCTTGAATCTCTGTAATAGGATTATCTATTAGCCTAGGTCTGCAAAAGTCTGGCTAATATTCTGCAGAGCATAAACCAGCATACATATTGTAGGATCATATTTTAACCATAATAATCATAAAACAGGGTAAAACAGTGATGGGTTCCGCTACAATAACCTTCCTCAATATAGATCTCAGTTGAACTTTCTATATCTACATTATTGTCATCTCTATCAACATTGGTGTCAGTAGGCAAAATAGGTTCATTAGAGACAGTTTTACAAACATTTTTTTGTTTACTGTTTCTTTTCTTTGAAACTCCAGCAGACTCATTTTGTTGTTTTTTAGCCATTTTTCTTTTATTTAGAAGTCTTTGTCGATCTTCTTCTCTTAAACGTTGTGAAGTCTTAGGGGTCTGTGCATTTCTCCATCTCTGCTTCCTTTCTCTTGCCATTCTTCTTTTATATTCTTTCTTTTCTTTTGCATTGTCCGCCATTGTAATCTGTTACTGGAAATAGAGTTGTAAGAATTGCATTAGTTTTATTAGACATATTTTTTACCCTGTCATATATTTCTCAAAAATGCAATGGTAATTTGTTCTCTCTCTGTCTCTCTGGGAGTCTGTGTCTCTGGCTGTCTGTGTCTCTGGGTGTCTGTGTCTCTTTGGATGTCTGTGTCTTTGGGTGTCTGTGTCTCTGACTATCTGTATTTCTGGCTGGCTGTCTCTCTGGCTGGATGTCTCTCTGGCTGTATGTCTCTATGGCTGTCTGTCTCTCTGGGTGTCTCTGTGTGTCTGTGTGTCTGTCTGGGTGTCTCTCTGTGTCTGTGGGTGTCTGTGGGTGTCTGTGTGTCTCGGTGTGTCTCTGTGGGTGTCTGTCTGTCTCTGTCTGCGTTTCTGTGTCTGTCTATCTCTCTCGGGGTGTCTGTCTCTATGTAGGTGTCTGTGTGGATGTCTTTGTGGATGTCTATCTGTGGGTGTTTATGTAGATATCTGTCTGTGGGTGTCTGTTTGGATGTCTGTTTGTGGGTGTCTGTGTCGATGTCTGTGTGTGGGAGTCTGTCTGGATGTCTTTTTGTGGCTAACTGTCTGGATGTGTCTCTGTGGGTGTCTGTCTGGATGTCTGTGTGTGTGTCTCTGGGTGTATGTTTCTCTCTGGGTGTCTGTTTGTCTCTGTCAGTGTCTGTCTGTCTCTGTCTCTCTGTGTTTCTGTGTCTTTGTATCTCTCTCGGGGTGTCTGTCTCTCTGTAGGTGTCTGTGTCTCTGGGTGTCTGTCTGTGGGTTTCTGTCTGTGGGTGTCTTTGTGGATGTCTGTGTGGATGTCTGTCTGTGGGTGTCTGTGTGGATGTCTGTCTGTGGGTGTCTGTCTGGATGTCTTTCTGTGGATGTCTGCCTGGATGTGTGTCTCTGGGTGCCTGTCTGGATGTCTGTCTGTGTGTGTGTCTCTGGCTATCTGTCTGTCTCTCTGTAGGTGTCTGTGTCTCTGGGTGTTTGTCTGTGGGTTTCTGTCTGTGGGTGTCTGTGTGGATGTCTGTGTGGATGTCTGTCTGTGGGTGTCTGTCTGGATGTCTTTCTGTGGGTGTCTGTCTGGATATGTGTCTCTGGGTGCCTGTCTGGATGTCTGTCTGTGTGTGTGTCTCTGGCTGTCTGTGTGTCTCTTTTGGGTGTCTGTCTCTCTGGGTGTCTCTGTGTATCTGGATGTCTTTGTGTCTCTCTGGGTGTCTCTCTGTGTCTTTCTTTGTGGGTGTCTGTGTGTCTCTGTGGGTGTCTGTGTGTCTCAGTGTGTCTCTGTGGGTGTCTGTCTGCCTCTGTCTCTCTGCATTTCTGTGTCTGTCTATCTCTCTCGGGGTGTCTGTCTCTATGTAGGTGTGTGTGTCTCTGGGTGTCTGTCTGTGGGTGTCTGTCTGTGGGTGTCTTTGTGGATGTCTATCTGTGGGTGTCTGTGTAGATATCTGTCTGTGGGTGTCTGTGTGGATGTCTGTTTGTGGGTGTTTGTGTCGATGTCTGTGTGTGGGAGTTTGTCTGGATGTCTTTTTGTGGCTAACTGTCTGAATGTGTATCTGTGGGTGTCTGTCTGGATGTCTGTGTGTGTGTCTCTGGGTGTCTGTGTCTCTCTGGGTGTCTGTTTGTCTCTGTCAGTGTCTGTCTGTCTCTGTCTGTCTCTCTGTGTTTCTGTGTCTTTGTATCTCTCTCGGGGTGTCTGTCTCTCTGTAGGTGTCTGTGTCTCTGGGTGTCTGTCTGTGGGTTTCTGTCTGTGGGTGTCTGTGTAGATTTCTGTATGTGGGTGTTTGTGTGGATGTCTGTCTGTGGGTGTCTGTCTGGATGTCATTCTGTGGGTGTCTAGATGAGTGTCTCTGGGTGGGTGCCTGTCTGGATGTCTGTCTGTGTGTGTGTGTCTCTGGCTGTCTGTGTGTCTTTCTGGGTGTCTGTCTCTCTGGGTGTCTGTCTGTTGGTTTCTGTCTGTGGGTGTCTGTGTGGATGTCTGTGTGGGTGTCTGTGTGGATTTCTGTCTGTGGGTGTCTGTCTGGATGTCTTTCTGTGGGTGTCTGTCTGGATGTGTGTCTCTGGGTGCCTGTCTGAATGTCTGTCTGTGTGTGTGTCTCTGGCTGTCTGTGTGTCTCTCTGGGTGTCTGTGTGTCTATCTGGGTGTCTGTGTTTGTGTGTATATCTGGGTGTATGTGTCTGTCTGTGTCTGTCTGTCTCTCTGGGTGTCTAAAGGTGTCTGTCTCTCTGTGTGTCTGTAGGTGTCTGTCTCTCTGGGTGTCTGTCTGGATGACTATCTGTGTCTCTGGGTGTCTGTGTCTCTGGGTGTCTCGCTACATGTGTCTGACTGCGTTTCTCTCTCTGTGTCTGTGTGCCTCTCTCTCTGTAGGTGTCTCTCTGTAGGTGTCTCTCTGTAGGTGTTAGCGTTTTAACGTATTGAATAGTGCTCTATATAACCACATAACATATTTGGTTTATGTAAGGTTGTAGTTAGTTATGTTGTATCCAAAAGCAAGTTGTTCAGTAAGTAAGTATGTTTATTTAAAATTATGCTATGTGGTTATATTGATCTTTATTTCTTAAAGCAACTTACAATGTAAGAAGGGTGATAATTCTGTTTTTATAAATAATGTCATAAAGAATTTTACCTGTCAATTAGATGTGATATGAACTGAAATACTGCAGACGTTACTTTGTGTGTTCAGGGAGGTGCAGAGATGATGGATCTGTAAAATAACATATAAATATTTAGTAAATATGCATTTTAATTGGCATACATAGCAAATGTAAATCCTAATCATAAATATATGTTAAATGCATTTTCAAATGTAAAAAAGTGAGTGAATATAATACATGAAATTAAATATGTAACTGCTGCTAAGTTGCTATCCCAGACAATGAGCAGTAACATAATGATGAATGAATGATTAAAGGAAAACACATGACTAAAATCTCTCTCTCTCTCTCTCTCTCTCTCTCTCTCTCTCTCTCTCTCTCTCTCTCTCTCTCTCTATATATATATATATATATATATATATATATATATATATATTTTTTTTTTTCCTTCTACTGATTTCATATTTTGTAAAATTAATGACTTAAAAGAATGAAGCAATAGCTGTCATCCATGGGCTGTAAGAAAACCTTAATCCTATATTTGTAAATAATGTCATCACAAAATCATATACCTGTGAAGTAGTTGTTCTATAATGTAAAATGCTCTTGTTTTGAGGCAGGTGGAGACTTGAGAAATCTGTGAAAAGATGTAAAAATCATATTACATTTTTTGATTGAATGAATGTATTAAATAACATTACTCAAATCAATAGTTCAAATTATATTGTGTAAAAAAATGTCATCACGAAATCATATACCTGTCAAATTGATGTTCTGTAATGTTAATTCTTGCAGAGGCGACTCCTGTGTTGAGGCAGATAGTAGATGTCACTAATCTGTGAAAATATGTAAAAATCATATGTAATATTTTGTTTGAATAAGTGTATGAGTCATTTATAGTACTTAAAGTACTTGTTGTCCTTTTCATACATGCATGCAGTTAATTAAATATAAATGTTTAAAAATTATATACCTGTGAAGTTGATGTGATTGCAGATGAAATGCTGCAAATGCCCCTCTGTGTAGTGAGATGGGCAGATGATGAAACTGTGAAAATAAAAATGGAAAAAAGGTCTTGTTAATGTTTGCTATTTTTTTAATTAGCATAGCTGCAAAATATAAGTAAATGCACTGTAAAATGTAAGAAAGTGATATAAATATGTAAACGGTTTGAGGATCCTATACCTTTAATACAATGAGCTGAAAGAGATAAATATGATGACACTCTAATATCATGTAACTGAAAAATCGTTAAAATAAATTACTAATTAAATAATTAATCAACAACATTAATAATTAATCATCAACACATAAAAACAATTGCATTAATAATGAATGCTGAAAAGATAAATATAAGAGCAATGTACAAATGAAGCAGCAACAGTAATGTCTAAAAAGCAAAAGGGAGATCTGTTGTTATGCATTTTTGACAAAAACTTTCTTCTATGAATGATCAATGAAGTAATTCATGAACATTATTAATGTTAATGATGAATAAAGTATTAAATGAACATTAATAGTTGAGCATCAAGGGTAAAATGTAAGTCCAGTGAGAAAAAGATTTTTTTTTTAATAAAAACGTTATTACTATTAACAATTAATTATTATTTAATTAATGTACATTACTAATTAATGAATTACTAAATGTACTAAAAAGAGTTAATCATTACTGTAATGATAAAGTAAAGGTAGTGACAATTGTCTAGTTTAAAAAAAATAATTACTAATTAATAAATTAATGTTTATTAAAAATGAATTAATCCATTAATAAACATATTTGAAATGGTTAATGATTAATACCGTGCTAATGTACAGGTATTGCAAAATGTAGTAATGTATTTTTATTTTCTTTAATTTGTTTTTTTAGTTTTAATTAATTAATAAATAATAAATTAATGAATATACTTTACCTATCACTAATAAATATCCAGCAATCAATATCCTGAAGAGCTAACAATCTCTTTGGATTTTCCGGCAGTCGAAAATGTCCAGTCAGACTGTCATCACCTGAAGAGAAAGTGTCAGCAGTGTGGCAAGTGTGCCCTATATATAGGCTCCGTGCGCGAGCCAGAACTGTTAGTTTAGGCGGGAAAGCCGCCATTTCAGATGCATTATTGTGTAGATTGTGTTAAAATGGCGGCTATATTGTATGTGTAACGCGCATCGGAAGGATTTTCCATCTTTAGTAACCGATTTTCCATCTTTAGTAACAGTCCGTTGTACTACCTCGTACGTGCTTGTTTAAAGTGCTCTGTTTTGCGCGCTTGCCAGTGATGTAGCCTCGTTTTCAGTTTTTTTCGGCCACCATTTTTTCTCTCGCTTAGGGGATTTTCGTGTGTGTAAACTCGTGAATTTGGACTTAAATTGAGGTGTAACTTCACTTGCAGAGGTCCTCGGTGCCCCCCCTTGCTGTAGGTAAGCTTTTTATGTATTTTTTGTGTGTACTTATTGTGTTTTTAATATTTAAGGTGCGCACAGTTCGGCTGTTAAGGTAGTATTTTTGCAAGGTCGGAATGTTTTATTTTCTAAGTCCCGCGTCTCGTATTTTTGTCAATTTTGAGTTCTAAGTCTGTATTTTTGTGTGTAAGCCGTATATAGTGATTGCGTGTTAGATCTATTTTGGTAGTGCCGGTTGTGTGGGTGTTTGTAACTGCGTGTGTGGTGCCGTATAACCTCCATGTCCGCAAATGCGGCCCCTCATTGCAGCCTACGTTAGAGCCTCCACCTTCCGCAAATGCGACCCCTCGCTATGATCCGCATTTGCAGACCAACTTCGTCCCTCATTTTGCGAGGGACGCAGTTCTTGCGAGCTTGCTTCGCGAGCTCGCAAAGCATGACAACGATTCGTAGTTTGACAACTATTATATGTGATAAGCAATATGACATGACAGTAACTATATACACACATTCCATCTATGAAATAACTATATTAACACATTACACTCATGACCGTACTATATATACACTTTCATTCTTTTAACATAACACAGAACACAGTAATATTCCATGGGGAATTACATACAGTATACAGGATAAGACAGGGGCATATGCCAAAAGACTACATGAAGCATGGTGCTTGAAGCATGGTGGTACACTATGGCCCTATGTCTTAGGGCTATTCACCCCACCACCCACCTATCCACATTTTCCATTATGCATTATACTGTAATTCCTCTACCCATTTTCCAGTAGGGCGGAATGTCCTCTATGGTGGCTCAATGCACCAGGATCCAGGCCTGGAAAGAGGTCCATGAAAGATCCCCTACTCAGGACCCCTTTTCAAAGAGAGCTCCCCTTCCCAAGATAACTTCCCAATACAGATCCCCTAATATATTCCTTGCTGCTGCTCCTGCATTCTCGTCATTCAGTGGCTACTCCAGCATTTTCGGTTATGTAGAGTCTTCCCCCGTGATCTGAAGCCAATGAAGCCCTTCACTACAGAACAAAAAAATAAAAGATTCAGAGGAGGTTTCTACAGTGCATTGCACCAGCTGCACCTGCAGTAGTAGCTCAACCCCTGCTTCTTACCCTTTATGAATTGTATTGTTTTTATTATTGTGGATGATGTGTTGGCATAAAATTATTATGAATGTTGTTATAAAATTGTATTTATTTTCATAACGTTTACAAACATCATGAGCCCCATTCAATTGCTACGATTTTCAGACCTGAACTCACAAGTGGAGATAGTAGGCAAATTTGCTATTCAATTGCCATCTTTTTGTGAGCTTGGATCGGGTTACGCTTGACGGCTGTGCGAAAATGGCCACCCTACAACTTGTAGCCTAGACCACTCTGAAGCCTTTGATCTGTCACTTTCGAAGCACTGAAATCGCAAATCGCTATTCAATTGCACAATTCCCCCAAGTTCGCAACTTGCACACCGCGAATGTAGGACGAATGACCCCACTGCTCCTAACACCCCCCACAATCCTAAATGAGATCCCAATGATTCTAGAGTCCCGATCGGGACCCCCACAGGGTCCCTACATTAAGCCTTGCTGCGGGGGTCCCCGCTGCATTAAAAAATTAGAATTTCTCACCACTGGTGCTGAAAGGACCTTAAAATTCCTTAAGGGACTAGAGATAAACAAACAAATGAACCTCTGCCGCAGGAGTACTATAAACCCCCCCCCCCCCCCCCCGGCACCTACAATGCACCCCATCACTCATGTGGCTCTATACCGAGATCCATAAGGCCCTAATTAACCCCATTACTCATGGGGCTCTATACTGAGCCCCACAAGCCCCTAATTAATCGCATCAGTCCCATAAGGTTCAATGTAGACACTATTAACTAGGACACTATTAACATCTATATTAACACTATAAGTGCCATTAGGGTCATCCAGGACCCTCATGACAAAAAGTCTAAGCACTACACCACACTATAAACCTACCATATTAAGCACCCTCTAGACTATTAAACATCCCTGTAACTAATTAACCCCATCACTCATGGGGCTCTATACAGAGCCCCTTGAGCTCTTAATTAATCTCATCGCTAATGGGAGTCTATACAGACCTCCATTAGATTCTAAGTAACCCCCATCAGTCCCGTAAAGGTCCATACAGACCCTTTAAGGACACTAATTAACCCCCTCAGTCCCTTAACAGTCTCTACAGATTAACCCCATTAGTCCCATGAGCTACTATTTAAACCCATCACTCATGGGGCTCTATACAGAGCCCCATGAGCATTAATTAGCTCCATCACTAATGGGGCTCTATACAGAGCTCCATGAGCCCCTAATTAACCCCATCGCTCATGGGGCTCCATACAGAGCCCCATGAGTGCCTAATTAACCCCATCGCTCATGGGGCTCCATACAGTGCCCCATGAGCCCCTATTTAACCCCATCACTTATGGGGCTCCATACAGAGCCCCATGAGCCCCTAATTAACCCCTTATGTCCCATAAGAGTTTATACAGACCTTTATGGGACAATAATTAAAGCTCCCAATAACACTATAAGTGCAATGAGGGTCCTTCAGGACCCTCATGACACTAAGTCTAAGCACTACTCTACACTACACTATTAGCCAACCCAATAAATCTAAATTAACCCCATCTAAGTAATAAATCCAACTCTAAGTAATAAACACCCTGCTAAGTAATATACCCCTCTAACTAATTAACCCCCCTCTAAGTAATAAACACCTTGTAACTTATTTACCCCATCTAAGTAATTAACCTTATTTAACCCTCACCATACCTAATTAACCCTATCACTAACCATGTAACCCTATCTAGTCCTACTGAACCCTATCTGAACCCAATAACCCTTTCTGGACCTACTTAACCCTATCTGGACCAAATAACCCTATCTAGTCCTTTTTAATCCTTGTTGGACCTAGTAACCATATTTAGTCCTACTTAACCCTATATTCTTAACCCTGATAGCACCTATTTAACCCCATCACTCACGGGCCTCCATGCAGAGCTCCATGAGCTCCTAATTAACCCCATCACTCACAAGGCTCTACACAGAGCTCCATTAGCCCCTTATCAACCCCATCAGTCCCATAAGGGTCTTTATTAAACCTCACAATAACACTATAAGTGCAATGATGGTCCTCCAGGACCCTCATGACACTAAGTCTAAGCACTACCGTACAATAGACTATTAGCCACCCCAATAAATCTAAATTAACCCCATCTAAGTAATAAAACCCCTCTAAGTAATAAACCCCAGCTAAGTAATATACCTCCTCTAACTAATTAACCCCCTCTAATTAATAAGACCCTCTAAGTAATAAACACCTCTAACTAATTTACCCTATCTAAGCAATTAACCTTATTTTACCCTTTCCATACCTAATTAACCCTATCACTAACCACGTAACCTTATCTAGTCCTATTTAACCCTATCTGGACCCAATAACCCTTTCTGGACCTACTTAACCCTATCTGGACCCAATAACCCTATGTAGTCCTTGTTAACCCTTTTTGGACCTAATAACACTAACTGTAGCTATGTAACCATATCTGGACACAATAACCCTATTTAGTCCTACTTAACCCTATCTAGTCCTATTTAATCCTATCTGGACTTAATAACCTTAACTGTACCTATTTAACCCTAACTGGAGCCAATAATCCTAACTGGGCCTATTAAACCCTCAATGTACCCAGTACACCCCTATCCTAAAACCCCCCTCCTACCCTACCCTATTAACCCCTACACTACATAGCCAACACTAATTACAAAAACAAACAAACACCTAATTACTGAAAATTAAAAAAAAAAAAAAAAAAAAACACAAAATTACATAAAATAAAAAACAGTATATCACAACAAATCCAAACATAAATAACATACAATGAAAATATTTAAATATATACAATTAAAACCCCTAAATACATACAATAAAACCCCTAAATATACAGTGAAATACCCTAAATGCCTAACTACATGCAATTAAAACCCCTAATTATATACAATTAAAACCTCTAAATATACAATAAAAACCCCTAAATATATACAATTGAAACTCCTAACTACATACAATTAAAATCCCTAAATATACAATTAAAACCCCTGACTACATACAATTAAACCCCTAAATACGTACAATAAAAAAAAAATAATCTAACCATTCATGCACTACAACCCTAATTTATGCCAGGGAGCTCCTCCAGGAAGGATCTCCATTTGATTTTATTCTTTTTCCCCATGTTTTTTTTGGAGGAGCCCTGCTGCCGAAGACTACAAGAAGGACGGGGGCATTGCAGAAAGGTAAGTGGACTATTTAAAATGTATTTGATGTGTTTATTTCTTTACTTATTGTAATGTTTCTTTTATCCTAGGGGTGTCGGACCTGTGGACATGAAAACGGCTCTTATGCTAGGGACAAAGGCAAGAAGACTGTCGTCACTAGAGGGGCATTTGGGCAAGGTATGTGGTCTTATTTACCTTACTCTAGGTTTAGTTAGGGGGTTGTTTTAGGTGAGATTTAGTTGTTTTTATTGTATGTAGTTAGGGTTTTTATTGTATGTAGTTAGGGTTTTTATTGTATGTAGTTAGGGTATTAATGTATGTAGTTAGGGGGTTAATTTATGTAGTTAGGGGTATTAATGTATGTAGTTAGGGGATTAATTGTATGTAGTTAGGGGTTAACTGTATGTATTTAGGGTTTATTTGTATGTACTGAGGGGTTATATTGGAAGTAATGTATGTTTTATTTTATGTAATGTATTCATTTTTTATTTTGGGCAATTTAGGTTTTTAATTTATGTAAAGTAGGTTTTTATTTTTTGTAATGTTCTTTTTTTATTTTCAGTAATGTCCTTACTTTATTTTCTGTAATTATACTTTTTTTTTCTTTTTCATTTTGCTTGATTAGTGGGGTAATAGGGATTTTATTAGGGGTTAATAGGGTAGGGGTTAATAGGGTATGGTAGGAGGGAGTTCATGGGATGGGGTTTATTTTGTACATATGTGGTTAAAAAGGTCCAGTTAGGGGTAAATAGGACTAGATAGAGTTACATATGACAAGACAGGGTTAAATAGGTCTAGATGGGGTTAAAATGTCCTAGATAGGGTTACATAGGCCCTGTTATGGTTAAATAGGACTAGATGGGGTTAAATGGTTAGTGATATGGTTAATTAGGTATGGCAAGAGTTAAATAGGGTTAATTACTTAGATGGGTTAGTTTAGATTTATTGGTATATTGGAGTGGCTAATGGTGTAGTGTAGGGTAGTGCTTAGACTTAGTGTCATGAGGGACCTTATAGTGTTTGATTGACGGTCAGGCAAATGAAATTAGATTTAAGAAAATAAAAGTTTGGGTTTTTTAAATGTGGACTGTTGGTACCCCAACTAGACTGGATTGGTTGAACTTGGCACAGTACTTGTAAGCAAGATAGACACTCTGGCTAGCGGTCAAGCAAATGAACTTTGATTGACAGTCAGGCAAATGCACTTAGATTTAAGAAAATAAAAGTTTGGGTTTTTTAAAAGTAGACAACTAGTAAACAATATTATATTGTATGCGTTGTGCACACACAGTATAAGCTGTGAGCCTGACACACACACTTGCAAGCAGGGGCTAGCAGGGAGACAGGCAAATGAAATTAGATTACACAGAAAAAAAACAAAGAAAAAAAATGGTGTTATAGCCCTAAAAAGGGCTTTTTGGGGTGCTGTGTTTACAGCAGAGATCTGATGAGTCCTTCAGCACTGCACTGGACACTGAATAAACTTGCCTAGCTATTGATTTTCCTATTCAATCAGCATCACCTACACTCTACCTCCTCTCTGTAAGACTGCAAGTTAGTTATGATTCCAAAATGGCTGCTGTCCATGAGGTAGAAGGGTGTGGAAGGTAAAATGTCATGTGATGTTTCAGGAACAGGTTGTAAATGCTTTGTTCTTTTGGTGGCTTTTTTTGGTATATCTTTTATTTGTTCAGGTAAAATGTCATCTGATGTTTCAGGAACAGGTTCTAAATGCTTTGTTTTTTTAGTAGCTTTTTTTGGTGTATCTTTAATTTTTGCAGGTGATAGTCTTTTGCTTGCAATTCTTTTGCGTTCTTTTTCTCTTTGAATTTCCTTCTGCTCCGGTGTCTGCTGGTTGGCCCTTCTTTGCTGTCGTTCTATAGCTTGACGTCTTATCTTTTCATGTTTGCTGTTGTTATCTGCCATGTTAATCTGTAAAATAAAATAATGTATTATAAGTAGAGATGTCGCGAATATATGTGATATTCGACCCGCCCCCTATACTTTATCATTGAGCAAACTTTGACCCTGCAACTTACAGTCAGCAGACACATTCCAGCCAATCAACATCATACCCTGCCTTCCAGACCCTTCTGACTCATGGACAGCAGCCATTTTGGAATCATAACTAACTTGCAGTCTTACTGAGAGGAGGCTGAGTGTAGGTGATACTGCATCAAAAGGGAAAACCATAGCTAGGCTACTGTACACAGTGTGCAATACAGTCCTGAAGGACTCTTTTGATCTCTGCTGCAAGGACACCCCTGTGTCTCTACCCCCCTTATCATCATCCTCCCCTCACCTTACCACCCAACCCTAACACCCCTCACACTTATCCATAACACCCATCAACCTAACACCTAACCCTAACACCCCTCACACGTATCCCTAAGACCTAACACCCCTCACACTTATTCCTAACATGGTTCACCCTAACACCCCTTACACTTATCCTTAACACCCCTCACCCTAACACCTAACCCTAAAAAACCCTCACACTTATCCCTAACAACCCTTACCCTAACCCTAACACCCCTCACACTTATCCCTAACATCCCTCACCCTAACACCTAACCCTAACACCCCTCACACTTATCCCTAACACCCCTCACCCTAACCCTAACACCCCTCACACTTATCCCTAACACCTAACCCTAACATCCCTCACCCTAACACCTAACCCTAACACCCCTTACACTTATCCCTAACATCCCTCACCCTAACACCTAACCCTAACACCCCTCACACTTATCCCTAACACCCCTCACCCTAACCCTAACACCCCTCACACTTATCCCTAACACCTAACCCTAACATCCCTCACCCTAACACCTAACCCTAACAACCCTTACACTTATCCCTAACACCCCTCACCCTAAAGCCTAACAATACCACCCCTCACACTTATCCCTAACACCCCTCATCCTAACCCTAACACCCCTCACACTTATCCCTAACACCTAACCCTAACATCCCTCACCCTAACACATAACCCTAACACCCCTTACACTTATCCCTAACACCCCTCACCCTAAAGCCTAACAATAACACCCCTCACACTTATCCCTAACACCCCTCACCCTAACCCTAACACCCCTCACACTTATCCCTTACACCCCTCACCCTAACCCTAACACCCCTCACACTTATCCCTAACACCCCTCACCCTAACCCTAACACCCCTCACACTTATCGCTAACACCCAACCCTAGCATCCCTCACCCTAACACCTAACCCTACCACCCCTTACACTTATCCCTAACACCCCTCACCCTAACACCTAACCCTAACACCCCTCACACTTATCCCTAACACCCCTCACCCTAAAACCTAACCCAAACACCCCTCACACTTATACCTAACACTCTTACCCTAACCCTAACACCTTTAAGGCCTCATAATGAGTCTTTTTTAGAGAGAGGCCAAGCTCCCCAAGGTCAACCAGACCATCCAACAAGAACAAGAAGGAATCAAAAACGATAATATCTAGCTCAGATAACATAAGAGATACTAACCCTGAGAGTTGCCTAGTTGTCAATTTATCTAAATTTACACTTAATGAGACCCATATCTCTATCCTGACAAAAGGATTGACTTTTGTTCCCACATCTTCAAGTAACTCCTTTACCCACATCAAAGATGTCAACCTGTTTGCAAGAAAACTAGCTTTGAAAAAATTCTATCTTAATAAAAGTCAGAGGGAGTTCCTACACTTAGGGGTAGGCAAGGAGGATATAGATGCACTGAAGACTTTAATGTCTTTATTAGATGAAAATGAATCGAATACTACCAACTTGCCTCCAAAGAAATGGAAAAACAAAAGTACGTTTACACCTCAACTCAAAGAATATGCTAACATATGGGTCTTCTTGCAACAAGTGTGTAATGAAATTGAACAAATTGATCGAAGAATGATCAATAGGAAATATAACCTCTCTAAGGAAGAATTTGAAACATTGAAAGAGCTAAGAACCAATAAGGAAATCCAAATCAAACCTGCAGACAAAGGGGGCAATGTAGTAGTTATGGGGAATATAGAGTATAAAGAAATGTGTAATAGGATTCTTCAAGATAGTACTACCTATGAAGTCATTCCCAAAAATCCAACCATAGAATACAGAAAGAAATTAAAAAGTATATTGGATATAGCTAGAAGTAATGGAATTCTAGACGAAAATACTTACAACTTTCTTTTGCCTAAATTTCCTGTTATATCTACCTTCTATGCGCTACCCAAGGTCCATAAAAAAAGTACACCTATCCCAGGTAGACCTATAGTTTCAGGCACAGACAATTTGTCACACAACTGTAGCCAATTTCTTGACTACCATCTAAGAGGATCAGTTACAAGTCTACCTTCATATGTAAGGGATAGTATGGATATTCTTAATCAACTTGAAGACCTCAGTGTACCTAAACATACATGGCTAGCTTGCATAGATGTTGAAGCCCTGTATAGCAATATCCATCATAGCTATGGAATTAAAGCAGTTGAATACTTTCTACAAATGAAAGATTCAAGATCTGCGGAATTTAATCAATTCCTTCTCACACTTCTTGATTTTGTACTCAAACACAACTATTTTACATTTAATGACCAATGGATTCATCAATGTAAAGGTACAGCCATGGGCA
>CM050165.1:441019409-441107442 GCA_027410445.1 Discoglossus pictus | reverse complement strand
GGGGAGGGTGTTAGGTTTTAGGAATAAGGGTGAGGGGTGTTAGGGTGAGGGGTGTTAGGGTGAGGGGTGTTAGGTCTTAGGGATAAGGGTGAGGGGTGTTAGGGTGAGGGGTGTTAGGTCTTAGGGATAAGGGTGAGGGGTGTTAGGGTGAGGGGTGTTAGGTCTTAGGCATAAGGGTGAGGGGTGTTAGGTCTTAGGGATAAGGGTGAGGGGTGTTAGGTCTTAGGGATAAGGGTGAGTGGTGTTAGGGTGAGGGGTATTAGGGTGAGGGGTGTTAGGTCTTAGGGATAAGGGTGAGTGGTGTTAGGGTGAAGGGTGTTAGGGTGAGGGGTGTTAGGGTGAGGGGTGTTAGGTCTTAGGGATAAGGGTGAGGGGTGTTAGGGTGAGGGGTGTTAGGGTGAGGGGTGTTAGGTCTTAGGGATAAGGGTTAGGGGTGTTAGGTTTTAGGGATAAGGGTGAGGGGTGTTAGGGTGAGGGGTGTTAGGGTGAGGGGTGTTAGGTCTTAGGGATAAGGGTGAGGGGTGTTAGGTTTTAGGAATAAGGGTGAGGGGTGTTAGGGTGAGGGGTGTTAGGGTGAGGGGTGTTAGGGTGAGGGGTGTTAGGTCTTAGGGATAAGGGTGAGGGGTGTTAGGGTGAGGGGTGTTAGGTCTTAGGCATAAGGGTGAGGGGTGTTAGGTCTTAGGGATAAGGGTGAGGGGTGTTAGGTCTTAGGGATAAGGGTGAGTGGTGTTAGGGTGAAGGGTATTAGGGTGAGGGGTGTTAGGTCTTAGGGTTAAGGGTGAGTGGTGTTAGGGTGAGGGGTGTTAGGGTGAGGGGTGTTAGGTCTTAGGGATAAGAGTGAGGGGTGATAGGGTGAGGGGTGTTAGGGTGAGGGGTGTTAGGTCTTAGGGATAAGGGTGAGCGGTGTTAGGTCTTAGGGATAAGGGTAAGTGGTGATAGGGTGAGGGGTGTTAGGTCTTAGGGATAAGGGTGAGGGGTGTTAGGTCTTAGGGAAAAGGGTGAGGGGTGTTAGGGTGAGGGGTGTTAGGTCTTAGGGATAAGGGTGAGGGGTATTAGGTCTTAGGGATAAGGGTGAGGGGTGTTAGGGTGAGGGGTGTTAGGTCTTAGGGATAAGGGTGAGGGGTGTTAGGGTGAGGGGTGTTAGGTCTTAGGGATAAGAGTGAGGGGTGATAGTGTGAGGGGTGTTAGGGTGAGGGGTGTTAGGTCTTAGGCATAAGGGTGAGGGGTGATAGGGTGAGGGGTGTTAGGGTGAGGGGTGTTAGGTCTTAGAGATAAGGGTGAGGGGTGTTAGGGTGAGGGGTGTTAGGTCTTAGGGATAAGAGTGAGGGGTGATAGGGTGAGGGTTGTTAGGGTGAGGGGTGTTAGGTCTTAGGCATAAGGGTGAGGGGTGTTAGGTCTTAGGGATAAGGGTGAGTGGTGTTAGGTTTTAGGGATAAGGGTGAGGGGTGTTAGGGTGAGGGGTGTTAGGTCTTAGGGATAAGGGTGAGGGGTGTTAGGGTGAGGGGTGTTAGGGTGAGTGGTGTTAGGTCTTAGGGATAAGGGTTAGGGGTTTTAGGTCTTAGGGATAAGGGAGAGGGGTGTTAGCTCTTAGGGATAAGGGTGAGGGGTGTTAGGGTGAGGGGTGTTAGGGTGAGGGGTGTTAGGTCTTAGGGATAAGGATGAGGAGTGTTAGGTCTTAGAGATAAGGGTGAGGGGTGTTAGGGTGAGGGGTGTTAGGTCTTAGGGATAAGAGTGAGGGGTGATAGGGAGAGGGGTGTTAGGGTGAGGGGTGTTAGGTCCTTGGGATAAGGGTGAGGGGTGTTAGGTCTTAGGGATAAGGGTGAGTGGTGTTAGGGTGAGGGGTGTTAGGTCTTAGGGATAAGGGTGAGGGGTGTTAGGGTGAGGGGTGTTAGGTCTTAGGGATAAGGGTGAGGGGTGTTAGGTCTTAGGGATAAGGGTGAGGGGTGTTAGGGTGAGGGGTGTTAGGTCTTAGGGATAAGGGTGAGGGGTGTTAGGGTGAGGGGTGTTAGGGTGAGGGGTGTTAGGTCTTAGGGATAAGGGTTAGGGGTGTTAGGTTTTAGGGAAAAGGGTGCGGGGTGTTAGGGTGAGGTGTGTTAGGGTGAGGGGTGTTAGGTCTTAGGGATAAGGGTGAGGGGTGTTAGGTTTTAGGAATAAGGGTGAGGGGTGTAAGGGTGAGGGGTGTTAGGGTGAGGGGTGTTAGGGTGAGGGGTGTTAGGTCTTAGGGATAAGGGTGAGGGGTGTTAGGGTGAGGGGTGTTAGGTATTAGGTATAAGGGTGAGGGGTGTTAGGTCTTAGGGATAAGGGTGAGGGGTGTTAGGTCTTAGGGATAAGGGTGAGAGGTGTTAGGGTGAGGGGTATTAGGGTGAGGGGTGTTAGGTCTTAGGGATAAGGGTGAGAGGTGTTAGGGTGAGGGGTGTTAGGGTGAGGGGTGTTAGGATTAGGGGTGTTAGGGTGAGGGGTGTTAGGTCTTAGGGATAAGGGTGAGGGGTGTTAGGTCTTATTGATAAGGGTGAGGGGTGTTAGGGTGAGGGGTGTTAGGTCTTAGGCATAAGGGTGAGGGGTGTTAGGTCTTAGGCATAAGGGTGAGGGGTGTTAGGTCTTAGGGATAAGGGTTAGAGGTGTTAGGGTGAGGGGTATTAGGGTGAGTGGTGTTAGGTCTTAGGGATAAGGGTTAGGGGTGTTAGCTCTTAGGGATAAGGGTGAGGGGTGTTAGGGTGAGGGGTGTTAGGGTGAGGGGTGTTAGGGTGAGGGGTGTTAGGTCTTAGGGATAAGGATGAGGGGTGTTAGGTCTTAGAGATAAGGGTGAGGGGTGTTAGGGTGAGGGGTGTTAGGTCTTAGGGATAAGAGTGAGGGGTGATAGGGTGAGGGGTGTTAGGTTGAGGGGTGTTAGGTCTTAGGGATAAGGGTGAGTGGTGTTAGGGTGAGGGGTGATAGGTCTTAGGGATAAGGGTGAGGGGTGTTAGGTTTTAGGAATAAGGGTGAGGGGTGTTAGGGTGAGGGGTGTTAGGGTGAGGGGTGTTAGGTCTTAGGGATAAGGGTGAGGGGTGTTAGGGTGAGGGGTGTTAGGTCTTAGGCATAAGGGTGAGGGGTGTTAGGTCTTAGGGATAAGGGTGAGGGGTGTTAGGTCTTAGGGATAAGGGTGAGAGGTGTTAGGGTGAGGGGTATTAGGGTGAGGGGTGTTAGGTCTTAGGGATAAGGGTGAGAGGTGTTAGGGTGAGGGGTGTTAGGGTGAGGGGTGTTAGGATTAGGGGTGTTAGGGTGAGGGGTGTTAGGTCTTAGGGATAAGGGTGAGTGGTGTTAGGTCTTATTGATAAGGGTGAGGGGTGTTAGGGTGAGGGGTGTTAGGTCTTAGGCATAAGGGTGAGGGGTGTTAGGTCTTAGGCATAAGGGTGAGGGGTGTTAGGTCTTAGGGATAAGGGTTAGAGGTGTTAGGGTGAGGGGTATTAGGGTGAGGGGTGTTAGGTCTTAGGGATAAGGGTTAGGGGTGTTAGCTCTTAGGGATAAGGGTGAGGGGTGTTAGGGTGAGGGGTGTTAGGGTGAGGGGTGTTAGGGTGAGGGGTGTTAGGTCTTAGGGATAAGGATGAGGGGTGTTAGGTCTTAGAGATAAGGGTGAGGGGTGTTAGGGTGAGGGGTGTTAGGTCTTAGGGATAAGAGTGAGGGGTGATAGGGTGAGGGGTGTTAGGTTGAGGGGTGTTAGGTCTTAGGGATAAGGGTGAGTGGTGTTAGGGTGAGGGGTGTTAGGTCTTAGGGATAAGGGTGAGGGGTGTTAGGTCTTAGGGATAAGGATGAGGGGTGTTAGGGTGAGGGGTGTTAGGTCTTAGGGATAAGGGTGAGGGGTGTTAGGGTGAGGGGTGTTAGGGTGAGGGGTGTTAGGTCTTAGGGATAAGGGTGAGGGGTGTTAGGTTTTAGGGATAAGGGTGAGGGGTGTTAGGGTGACGGGTGTTAGGTCTTAGGGATAAGGGTGAGGGATGTTAGGTCTTAGGGATAACGGTGAGGGGTGTTAGGGTGAGGGGTGTTAGGTCTTAGGCATAAGGGTGAGGGGTGTTAGGTCTTAGGGATAAGGGTGAGGGGTGTTAGGGTGAGGTGTGTTAGGTCTTAGGGATAAGGGTGAGGGGTGTTAGGGTGAGGGGTGTTAGGGTGAGGGGTGTTAGGTCTTAGGGATAAGGGTTAGGGGTGTCAGGTTTTAGGGATAAGGGTGAGGGGTGTTAGGTCTTAGGGATAAGGGTGAGAGGTGTTAGGGTGAGGGGTATTAGGGTGAGGGGTGTTAGGTCTTAGGGATAAGGGTGAGGGGTGTTAGGGTGAGGGGTGTTAGGGTGAGGTGTGTTAGGGTGAGGGGTGTTAGGTCTTAGGGATAAGGGTGAGGGGTGTTAGGGTGAGGGGTGTTAGGTCTTAGGCATAATGGTGAGGGGTGTTAGGTCTTAGGGATAAGGGTGAGGGGTGTTAGGTCTTAGGGATAAGGGTGAGAGGTGTTAGGGTGAGGGGTATTAGGGTGAGGGGTGTTAGGTCTTAGGGATAAGGGTGAGAGGTGTTAGGGTGAGGGGTGTTAGGGTGAGGGGTGTTAGGATGAGGGGTGTTAGGGTGAGGGGTGTTAGGTCTTAGGGATAAGGGTGAGGGGTGTTAGGTCTTATTGATAAGGGTGAGGGGTGTTAGGGTGAGGGGTGTTAGGTCTTAGGCATAAGGGTGAGGGGTGTTAGGTCTTAGGCATAAGGGTGAGAGGTGTTAGGGTGAGGGGTATTAGGGTGAGGGGTGTTAGGTCTTAGGGATAAGGGTTAGGGGTGTAAGCTCTTAGGGATAAGGGTGAGGGGTGTTAGGGTGAGGGGTGTTAGGGTGAGGGGTGTTAGGTCTTAGGGATAAGGATGAGGGGTGTTAGGTCTTAGAGATAAGGGTGAGGGGTGTTAGGGTGAGGGGTGTTAGGGTGAGGTGTGTAAGGGTGAGGGGTGTTAGGTCTTAGGGATAAGGGTGAGGGGTGTTAGGGTGAGGGGTGTTAGGTCTTAGGCATAATGGTGAGGGGTGTTAGGTCTTAGGGATAAGGGTGAGGGGTGTTAGGTCTTAGGGATAAGGGTGAGAGGTGTTAGGGTGAGGGGTATTAGGGTGAGGGGTGTTAGGTCTTAGGGATAAGGGTGAGAGGTGTTAGGGTGAGGGGTGTTAGGGTGAGGGGTGTTAGGATGAGGGGAGTTAGGGTGAGGGGTGTTAGGTCTTAGGGATAAGGGTGAGGGGTGTTAGGTCTTATTGATAAGGGTGAGGGGTGTTAGGGTGAGGGGTGTTAGGTCTTAGGCATAAGGGTGAGGGGTGTTAGGTCTTAGGCATAAGGGTGAGAGGTGTTAGGGTGAGGGGTATTAGGGTGAGGGGTGTTAGGTCTTAGGGATAAGGGTTAGGGGTGTTAGGTCTTAGGGATAAGGGTGAGGGGTGTTAGGGTGAGGGGTGTTAGGGTGAGGGGTGTTAGGTCTTAGGGATAAGGATGAGGGGTGTTAGGTCTTAGAGATAAGGGTGAGGGGTGTTAGGGTGAGGGGTGTTAGGTCTTAGGGATAAGAGTGAGGCGTGATAGGGTGAAGGGTGTTAGGGTGATGGTTGTTAGGTCTTAGGGATAAGGGTGAGTGGTGTTAGGGTGAGGGGTGTTAGGTCTTAGGGATAAGGGAGAGGGGTGTTAGGTCTTAGGGATAAGGGTGAGGGGTGTTAGGGTGAGGGGTGTTAGGTCTTAGGGATAAGGGTGAGGGGTGTTAGGGTGAGGGGTGTTAGGGTGAGGGGTGTTAGGTCTTAGGGATAAGGGTTAGGGGTGTTAGGTTTTAGGGATAAGGGTGAGGGGTGTTAGGGTGAGGGGTGTTAGGGTGAGGGGTGTTAGGTCTTAGGGATAAGGGTGAGGGGTGTTAGGTCTTAGGGATAAGGGTGAGGGGTGTTAGGGTGAGGGGTGTTAGGTCTTAGGCATAAGGGTGAGGGGTGTTAGGTCTTAGGGATAAGGGTGAGGGGTGTTAGGGTGAGGGGTGTTAGGGTGAGGGGTGTTAGGGTGAGGGGTGTTAGGTCTTAGGGATAAGGGTGAGGGGTGTTAGGGTGAGGGGTGTTAGGTCTTAGGCATAAGGGTGAGGGGTGTTAGGTCTTAGGGATAAGGGTGAGGGGTGTTAGGTCTTAGGGATAAGGGTGAGTGGTGTTAGGGTGAGGGGTATTAGGGTGAGGGGTGTTAGGTCATAGGGATAAGGGTGAGTGGTGTTAGGGTGAGGGGTGTTAGGGTGAGGGGTGTTAGGGTGAGGGGTGTTAGGTCTTAGGGATAAGGGTGAGGGGTGTTAGGGTGAGGGGTGTTAGGGTGAGGGGTGTTAGGTCTTAGGGATAAGGGTTAGGGGTGTTAGGTTTTAGGGATAAGGTTGAGGGGTGTTAGGGTGAGGGGTGTTAGGGTGAGGGGTGTTAGGTCTTAGGGATAAGGGTGAGGGGTGTTAGGTTTTAGGAATAAGGGTGAGGGGTGTTAGGGTGAGGGGTGTTAGGGTGAGGGGTGTTAGGGTGAGGGGTGTTAGGTCTTAGGGATAAGGGTGAGGGGTGTTAGGGTGAGGGATGTTAGGTCTTAGGCATAAGGGTGAGGGGTGTTAGGTCTTAGGGATAAGGGTGAGGGGTGTTAGGTCTTAGGGATAAGGGTGAGTGGTGTTAGGGTGAGGGGTATTAGGGTGAGGGGTGTTAGGTCTTAGGGATAAGGGTGAGTGGTGTTAGGGTGAGGGGTGTTAGGGTGAGGGGTGTTAGGGTGAGGGGTGTTAGGTCTTAGGGATAAGGGTGAGGGGTGTTAGGTCTTAGAGATAAGGGTGAGGGGTGTTAGGGTGAGGGGTGTTAGGTCTTAGGGATAAGAGTGAGGGGTGATAGGGTGAGGGGTGTTAGGGTGAGGGGTGTTAGGTCTTAGGCATAAGGGTGAGGGGTGATAGGGTGAGGGGTGTTAGGGTGAGGGGTGTTAGGTCTTAGAGATAAGGGTGAGGGGTGTTAGGGTGAGGGGTGTTAGGTCTTAGGGATAAGAGTGAGGGGTGATAGGGTGAGGGGTGTTAGGGTGAGGGGTGTTAGGTCTTAGGGATAAGGGTGAGGGGTGTTAGGTTTTAGGGATAAGGGTGAGGGGTGTTAGGGTGAGGGGTGTTAGGTCTTAGGCATAAGGGTGAGGGGTGATAGGGTGAGGGGTGTTAGGGTGAGGGGTGTTAGGTCTTAGAGATAAGGGTGAGGGGTGTTAGGGTGAGGGGTGTTAGGTCTTAGGGATAAGGGTGAGGGGTGTTAGGGTTAGGGGTGTTAGGGTGAGGGGTGTTAGGTCTTAGGGATAAGGGTTAGGGGTTTTAGGTCTTAGGGATAAGGGAGAGGGGTGTTAGCTCTTAGGGATAAGGGTGAGGGGTGTTAGGGTGAGGGGTGTTAGGGTGAGGGGTGTTAGGTCTTAGGGATAAGGATGAGGAGTGTTAGGTCTTAGAGAAAAGGGTGAGGGGTGTTAGGGTGAGGGGTGTTAGGTCTTAGGGATAAGAGTGAGGGGTGATAGGGTGAGGAGTGTTAGGGTGAGGGGTGTTAGGTCTTAGGGATAAGGGTGAGGGGTGTTAGGTCTTAGGGATAAGGGTAAGTGGTGTTAGGGTGAGGGGTGTTAGGTCTTAGGGATAAGGGTGAGGGGTGTTAGGTCTTAGGGATAAGGGTGAGGGGTGTTAGGGTGAGGGGTGTTAGGGTGAGGGGTGTTAGGTCTTAGGGATAAGGGTGAGGGGTGTTAGGGTGAGGGGTGTTAGGGTTAGGGGTGTTAGGGGTGTTAGGTCTTAGGGATAAGGGTGAGGGGTGTTAGGTATTAGGGATAAGGGTGAGGGGTGTTAGGTCTTAGGGATAAGGGTGAGGGGTGTTAGGGTGAGGGGTGTTAGGTTTTAGGGATAAGGGTGAGGGGTGTTAGGTCTTAGGGATAAGGGTGAGGGGTGTTAGGGTGAGGGGTGTTAGGGTTAAGGGTTGTTAGGTCTTAGGGATAAGGGTGAGGGGTGTTAGGTCTTAGGGATAAGGGTGAGGGGTGTTAGGGTGAGGGGTGTTAGGGTGAGGGGTATTAGGGTTGGGTGCTAAGGTGAGGGGAGGGTGATGATAAGGGGGGAAAGAGACACAGGGGTGTCCTTGCAGCAGAGATCAAAAGAGTCCTTCAGGACTGTATTGCACACTGTGTACAGTAGCCTAGCTATGGTTTTCCCTATTGACGCAGTATCACCTACAATCAGCCTCCTCTCAGTAAGACTGCAAGTTAGTTATGATTCCAAAATGGCTGCTGTCCATGAGTTAGAAGTCTCTGGAATGGAGTGTATGCTGCTGATTGGCTGGAATGTGTCTGCTGACTGTGACATGCAGGGTCAAAGTTTGCTCAATGATAAAGTATTGGGGGCCGGTCGAATCTCGCATATGTTCGCTGTTCGCCACGAACGCGAACATGCTATGTTCGCCGGGAACAGTCCGCCGGCGAACTATTCGCAACATCTCCAACTACTGGATATTTCTCCCTGTTAGGGCACAAGTGAGATAAAAGAGGTTGCTCTCTAAGTAGGTAATCAGACCTATAGAAAAACCCCACTGAGGTATTTTTTGTTCTCAGATGAGCACCTCTACTGTTTTTGTTTATATTTTCTTTTGAAGCATAAATTACAAAAAAAGAATAAGAAAGCTAAACCATATATATTTTTTTCTGTTTGCCTTCCTTTGGATCAATTAACAATTAATAGTAAATAGTATTAAATATTAAATAGATCAATAGAGATCTAAAAAGGTTGAACTTGATGGACTAACTCTTTATTCATCCTCAAATGCTATACTATTAATAATTATTTAACAACTAATTAATTAATAACTAATCCGCCTATTGCAGATCAGAGGAGATCTTAACAGGTTGAACTTGATGGACTGAAAGTCTTTTTTTCAACCTTAATTACTATGGGCCTCATTCTATTAGCGGCCGTAAATCGGCCGTAAGGCTGCGATTCCTTGCGGGGGTTCAGTTAACTCGCGATTCTATTATACGGCCCCGCAAGGATCTCCTCTTACGGCCGGTTGCATATCTTGGAACCGCCCGTAAGCTGTGAAATATAAAAACTCAAAAATAAATTCAATCCTGCACTGTACAGCTCTGTAAATGCTAGGGGTCATATTGGGGGACATGAGGATTAAAAGGAACCCACTCTCAAGCTTGCACATCAGCCCAAACCCAAGTTCAAATTAACTGTTTATTTTCCGGCTGCGGCGTGGGCGTGTCTGAGGTGCTCCAAGCACTCTGGACTTTTTACATGGATATTTTACGGATATTAAAAATAAAATATTTTACGGATTTGAGTATAGGATAATTATGTGCTATTTTTTCTAACACCTAAAATCCCTTTATAGTCTTCTCAAAGTGCAGGATGGCTTTATTTGAGCTATTTTATGTGCTTAATTGGTGCTAGCGGGACCTCTTTCCTGCAAGTAAGCAGCGGCTCGTTTTTAGCCTTGCAGAGAGGTTTCCCGGAGCAATTGAATTGCAAATAGGAATTTCTTACGGCCGAAACTCTTGCGGCCGTTTTAGATCAAAGGCTTTCCTCTGGCGCGAGCGGCCGCAAGAGATAGCAAGGCACCGGCCGCAAGCCTGCCGGAGCCTCCGGCCGTAAGGGAATAGAATAGCAGAATAGCTTGCGGCCGGTCCTTGCGGCCCTGCAACGGCTGCGGCCGCTAATAGAATGAGGCCCTATGTAACTATGTAACTATATAACTATGTAATATAGAGTAATTACTGAGTTTAGGGATCTCTTTTTAAATCCATCATTTATTAATAGTTCATTGAACTTCCAGCTGACCCTATTGGTAACTCATTCTGTGTCAAAGAACAGGGTCAGCATGGGAGTCATGGAGAAATGACTATAAGATATTATATGCATTAATTATCTTATGATGTCTAATCCTTTCTGGGTCTTAACAAAACCAATATGGTCTTTTTTAAACAGTATCCCAATCACATGAGAAATATACATAACTATTATTCAATAATATACATTCAATAAAGGAATTAGCCTATAATTATCAATTCACAATATCCTTGCCCTGTTTTAATTTGGCAATTATGGATGCTTTCAACATGTCCTATGAAAAGTTTGAATTCATTAAATTTTATTCAATATTGCTGTAATATGAGAACAATTTTCATTATTAAGTATCTAAAAAAACATCTTGTCAATACTTGTCAATAATTTCAACAAATTCTAGGTCTCTATAATTGTTCCTGTCAGACACAGTGGCAAACCCCTAAACACCCACATTACAATATATATTTTATCATTGTAGGAACCTCAGTGAAACCAATAGGTTCTAGAGCTTGAATCCTGATTCTAACTAGATAGACGTCCACAATTTCTATATATGTATGTAGTAGGGGGTTCGTATGCACAGTTAAGGTTATATTATCACATATATAGTTGTGAGCATACGAGCCGTTGCTCACGCTTGCGGGCTCGCGAAGAGAGGGACGCAGTTCCCCGCAAATGCAGATCCTCGCGAAGCGAGGGGCCGCATTTGCGGTGGTGGAGTATCCCACGTCGGCTGTGTTTGTCTGCAAATGCGGACCCTCGCAAAGCGAGGGGCCGCATTTGCGGTGGTGGAGCATCCCACGTCGGCTAATACACACGCACGACTTACAAAAAAAACTCAAAGGCGCCTCACACGTGGTTAACACACACATGCACGACTTAGAAAAAAATCAACTGCGTCGTACACGTACAAAAACTGCGTCCCTCGCAAAAAAAATACGGCCGCCTCGCAAAAAAAATATGGCCGCGAAAGGACCCATTCCCAACACGCAAAACGCAAATAGCGCATGCGTATTGCGTTCTAACGGTCTGAGGCACTTGAAAGTTTATAAATACTGCCTACTTTCCAGAAAATTCTACATTTCTACTCAGGTGATGAACGGAGTGACTGGATAGTTAACTGCTGCTGTTACTTGAGAAGAGGATTGTTTCCTAATTTTCTACTTTACATTATGCAAATTAGAACTGAGAGGTAAGCTATAATATATTAAGTTTTATTATCAAGACAGGACAAAAAAAACAACTTTAACTATGAAAATGTGATTCATGTATAATGATATGTGACACGCACATATATGTGACATGCACATTTATGTGTGTAGGCCCGAAAGCAAACTAATGTTAATTGAAACTAATTAAACAAGTATATTTAAATGACATTAATTTACTGCAACTCATAGCAAAAAATAATATGATACTAATACATATGTAACCTAAAGCTGAATCTTTCCCGTTTTCTTACTATTCAAACAGACTCTGCATCAACAGCGTCACTCAAGAATTTGCACCATGCACTGTGAACCAGAATCCATTTTAATGAACACCAAGAAAGAAGAAGAGGTAAGATAGAAAAATGCATTACATGCTGAAAAAGATCATGCTTTGCTAAATCAAAAAGAAGAAATATACAATTAACCATTTCACTTTCTTTTTCAAACAGACACTACAAGAAGACCGGCGGATTAAGATTGGCAGGAGGGGACCCTCTGTCATTCGGACACTTCAATCAAGGTAAAGTATAACAAGTAGAAAAAATAAAGGAACTATATATGTTTAATGGCCGCCAATATAACAAATGCAGCAACCAAAAAGTGATGAACACAAAATAGGATAATGCTAAAAACATTGCCATAATATCCAAAATAGAAAAAACATTCTTTTTCACTGTAGAAAAACATTTAACCTTCATAAAAAAGATTAATTAAGCAAATAAAGTATGCAACATATGGTAGACCCCAAATAGGATTGTACCAAAAATCACACAAACACATAGCAAAGTAAATTGATATTCTTCTTTAATGTTTAAGAACCTTTAAGCCTTACAAAGAAGCTTAAATAAGCATACCAAAAGTGGTGGACACAAAATAGGATAATGCTAAAAACATTGCCATCATATCCAACATAGTAAAAACATTCATTTTCAAAAATACACCTAATATATCTACAAGAAACTATAGTGTAATTACCTTGAGTGTGCTATGCATGTAAGGCAAAAATTACAAAAAAAAAAAAACACTTATTTAACAATACGAAGAAAGTACCTCTACAATCAACTAGAATCACATAGAAAAAAACTGTTGATAAGAAATTTTTTTACAAACAAACTTAACATCTCAAAATAAACTAATGATACATTATTTATTTTTACAGATTAACATGGCTGATAACGAGAGTAAACAAGAAAAGATAAGACGGCAAGCTAGGGAACGACGACAGAGAGCAGACAGCCAGAGACCGGAGCAGAAGGAAATTCGACGAGAAAAAGAACGCAAAAGAATTGCAACCAAAAGACTATCACCTTCTAAAATTAAAGATACACCAAAAAAAGCTACTAACCAAACAAAGCATTTAGAACCTGTTCCTGAAACATCAGATGACATTTTACCTGAAAAAATAAAAGAGATACCAAAAAAAGCCACCAAAAAAAAAAAGCATTTAGAACCTGTTCCGGAAACATTACATGACATTGTACCTAAACCAATAAAAGATATACCAAGAAAAGCCATGAAAAAAACAAAGCATTTAGAACCTGTTGTTGAAACATCACATGACATTTCACCTGATGAATTTGAAAGTCAAACTGATAAATGCTTTACTCAAGTCTTTAGCAGTAGAGGTTCATAGTTGTGGGGACATGAATACTCAATGTCAGTTTTGTGAGGCTTATTATTTTAAACAGGAGAGACCCAGAGATGGACAATTTATTAGTTGCTGTCAAAAAGGCAAGTTCAAACATCCAGAAAGAAAGGAACTTCCAATCTTTTTACAAAACATTATGACTGAACCTACTTTTCCAAACTACAAACATTTTAAGACAAACATAAGATCCTACAATAGTGCCATATCCTTTGCATCTATGGGGGCAACATTAGCTGCTAATGTACCAGGACATGGTCCTTACTGTTTTAAAGTCCAAGGCCAAATTTATCATCATTCTTCCCATTTACATCCAGAGGAAGGAGAGCAAAGAAAATTCGCTCAACTATATGTCCTAGATACAATAGAAGCTGTTGAACAACGTATGCAGCTGGAAGAAAATAAAAAATGCTTACCCAGTGTTTTTATAGAGCTAAATAACATTATGGACAATAACCCCTACACTAAAGCTTATAAAAAATTGGCAGAACAACTTCATACACAAATTACCAATGCCAAAGGTCAATATGGTGCTTAAAAGAGACAGACATACTGATAAACGTAGTTATAACTTGCCAACATCAAATGAGGTTGCAAACATCAAAATGATGAAGGAGAACCACCATTTCAAAGAGACATTAGAATATATCCCAGAAATGAGGAGCAACCATTCATTAATATGAGTATCTTAAGTCCAAATTTAGATCCAATGACATATCCCATTGTTTTCCCTCATGGAGAGGCAGGTTGGCAACCAAAATTAACACTTCACAATTACCCAAATGCTAAAGCCAGAATCGGAAATAATATTTCTATGCTTGAATTTAAAGTGGCTCAAATTGGCATTCGAAATACATGTAATCCAATATTATGTGGTGGAAAACTAACACAACAATGGATTATTGATTCCTATTTTCAAGTTGAGGCCAATAGTTTAAACTTTATAAAATATCAACAAGATAAACTACGTGTAGAACAATATTCTGTACTAATGGACTATGTTGCTGAGGTGGCTACAAGCAGAGACATGAGAGCTGGCAAAGACATAATTTTACCATCTTCCTTTCATGGATCTCCTCGGATTATGAGAGAAAGATACAATGATGCTATGGCTATTGTCACCAAATTTGGCAAACCCGATTTATTTCTTACATTTACATGTAATCCACAATGGCCAGAAATTACACAAAATTTACTTCTTGGACAAACTGCTTCCGATAGACCAGATTTAGTAGCCAGAGTTTTTAAGATTAAATTAAATTAATTAATACGTGACATCACTATAAGTCACTTATTTGGCAAATGTCTTGCTTATGTATATCCCATTGAATTTAAAAAAAGAGACCTTCCACATGCACATCTTCTCATAATACTTCAAGAAAAAGATAAATTAGATACTGGTGAGAAAGTGGATTCAGTCATTGTTGCTGAACTACCAGATCCAGAACTATATGGTAGACTATATGAGATTGTTACTCATCGCATGATTCATGGACCCTGTGGTGGGCTTAATCCACAATCATCATGTATGGAAAATAATAAATGTTCCAAAGATTTTCCAAAAGCTTATAGAGACAAAATGTATGCCAATTGTGATGGCTATCCACTTTATAAAAGAGAAGGAGATAGTGCCATTATTTGTGGGAAAAAAGTTGACAATATATATGTAGTACCCTATAATCCACATTTACTCATGAAGTATAATGCACACATTAATGTAGAAGCCTGCACTTCCATCAAATCCATTAAATATGTGTACAAATATATTTACAAAGGCTATGATGCAGCTACTGTAGTCGTCAAAAATGCAGACAACCCTGAAAGTAGTGAGTTAGTACATGATGAACTTGCATCTCATGTAGATGCTCGCTATGTCAGTGCGCCAGAAGCTATGTGGCGGCTTTTAAAATTTGAAATTCATGATAGATCACATACAGTATATAGATTAGCAGTACATTTGCCACAAAGACATTTAGTGTATTTCCATGCTGGAAATGAAAGTAATGCATTGGCCCAAAGTGAACTTCGTCACACTACACTAACTGCATGGTTTGAATTAAATTCCACAGATTCACAAGCAACACAATTCTTATATATTGAAATTCCATATCACTATGTTTTTGTTAATGGATTATAGAGACATAGAAAAAGCAGAGGAAATAAAATAATCCCAAGAATTTACTCAGTGAGTTCAAGAGATGTTGAACGTTTTTTCTTACGGATATTACTTTTAAATGTTCCTGGAGCACAAAGTTTTGAACACTTAAGAACTGTTAATGACATTGTATATGAATCTTTCCATTTAGCTGCAAGACATAGAAACTTACTAGCTGATGATACAGAGTGGGAAAGATGTTTAGAAAAAGCAGCACAATGTCAAATGCCACAGCAGATGAGAGAACAATTTGCATTTATTTGCATCTTTGCAAATGCTCCAAATGCATTAGCTTTGTGGGAGACATTTAAAAGTAATATGGCTGAAGACTTTATGCGACGATACAATGAACCCATTGCACACTTAAAAGCGTTAATGGAAATCCAAGAAGTATTTTTAACTCATGGATTAAGTTGTGCAAGTTTTAAGTTGCCTGATCCAGGTCTTATAGATGACATAAACTTTGAAGACTATGACATTCAATTACAAGTAGAAAGAACAGAAGAAAGACTTGCAACTTTAAATACATTACAATTGCAAGCATTTAATGCCATTAAAAATGCAATAGATGATGACATGGTGACAGAGCGTTATTTCTATCTTGATGGACCTGGCGGATCAGGAAAAACGTATCTATATAATTTATTAATAAGTTCTGTACGAGCACAAGGTCAAATAGCACTGGCGTTTGCCACTACTGGAATTGCTGCACTTTTGTTAGAAGGTGGAAGAACTGTACATAGTGGCTTTAAACTGCTGGTGCCTATTTTAGAAACTTCTGTGTCAGATATTGGCATGACTTCATTACAAGCAAAGAAATTGAAAAAAAGTAAATTAATTATAATAGATGAGGCCACAATGATGTCATGCTATGCCCTCCAATGTATTGACCGTTTGCTTTGTGAAGTCATGGATAATACTTTTCCATTTGGTGGAAAGGTAATGTTGTTAGGTGGTGATTTTAGACAAACATTACATGTCGTTGTACATGGAATTCGAACTGACATTATCGAAACCTGTATAAAGTCAAGCACACTATGGAAACATTTTACCCATCTTCAACTGCAACAAAACATGAGGTCAGAAGGCCAAACTGATTTCAATGATTGGCTTATTAAAATTGGAGAAGGCAGAACAGAAAAAATAACAGATTTGCCTGAGGACACTGTGGAGATCCCACCTCATATGATTTGTCACCAAGATATTATATCGGCTATATTTGAAGGTAGCATAAATAACCAGGAATATTCAGAGCTTGCCAACCAAGTCATACTAACGTGTAAAAATAAAGATGCATTAATCCTCAACAATGAAATCTTTAAAAAAATTAATGCACCACAAATAAATTATCACAGTGCTGATTCTGTACTTGCTGATGACAATGAAAGTCAGGCTAACTTTTCCACTGAATTCATAAACTCACTAACTCCTTCTGGAATGCCACCACATATTTTGCAGCTAAAGAAAGGTCCAATTGTCATGTTACTGCGAAATATGAACCCCAAAAAAGGCTTATACAATGGGACAAGTTTAATTGTTCAACAATTAAAGGACCATTTTATAGATGCTGAAATTTTAACTAGTACCCATAAAGGAGAGAGAGTTTTCATACCAAGAATAGATTTAGCACCAAGTGAAAGTAGTCTCCCTTTTATACTTCAAAGAAGACAATTTCCTATCATTATGGCATTTGCCATGACCATTAATAAATCACAAGGATAAACGTTCAAATCTGTGGGTATTTTCTTGCAAGAAACAGTATTTGCACATGGTCAATTGTACGTTGCATTATCACGGAAAAATACACAAGCTATTAAAGTTTACATTGAAAATAATGAAAGTCAGGGTGATTTAAGAAGATGGACGTATTTTTACTAAAAACATTGTCTACTATGAAGTACTATAACTTTTCATTAAAGAAATAAAACCCATGCAAAACAAATTTTAAAGCATTGAAAAATACAAAACAATAAACAATTCAGTCATAATTAATGGAAGTACTGTTAATGGATGATTAGCCTCACAAAACACTTGCCTTGCATTATTTTTACAAATTATGTTAAAATGTTAATTAACTATGTTACTGTTTCTAATGTTTAAAAAAGTTTAAAAACAATATTTTCAAGTTCATTACTTAGACTGATAAGAAAGTTCAAGTTAAAAAAAATATACTTTCATGTTCTTTACTTCAACATATTACAAAGTTCATGTTAAGAGCTCAACCACATTTTAAGTCACAATGTAAATATTGTCTGTTATGTTAAACATATATCCAGGGAGTAATCGTATCGCCAGTTCATGGGGTCAGGAAGGAATTAATTTAATTGAGTACGTTTCAAGGAGGGTTTTTACTGTTTGCCTTCCTCTGGATTCAATGTATATTTAAGTTAACAATTCTTCAGTTAAAAAAACATTACCTCAAGTTTACAATACTGATTAATTTAAAGTTCAACTGTTTTTACATTCAAATGTTAATACTTTTAATACAAAATGGTTTAACAGTTACTGTTCACCAAGAGAACATTTTACAAAAATAAATATGTTTAATATCACAATACTACTTATTTCATCATAATTAAAAGCTTACAAGTGTCAAATATTAATAACTAAACAACTTTCCAAACATACACATCTCATTGCCGTCATTTTTTGACGGGCAAGTCACTAGTTCCTTATATTAATGAGAGTTTATTATCCATATATACTTTTATTTATTGCAGATATATGTGAACATTGAAGAAGTATTATACTAGTGCTACGTGCAAATTAGTTATTGTTAAAAAGCTTTAGTAAATCACATTATATTGCTTTATATAAAGTATCAGCTCATTCTACTCTAACTTACTTCACCATATGTACACACAATGCTATTATCTTCTATTATATAAATATATATATATATATATATATATATATATATATATATACTAGCGAATTGCCCGTCAAAAAATGACGGCAATGAAATTGTAAGGTAGCTAATGGTGTTTTGTGTCTACTACTGAAATATATAATACAATTAATAAATATATATACTTTACCTATTTTAAAGCATTGTGTTGAAGAGCTGCATTCTGTGTTGATGTTGCTGCAGCATTAGTGGTGTGGAGCTGCTGTGTAAGCGTGCTGAATGTGTGCAATGTAATTTTGTGCGTGTGCGAGATAAGACCGTAGTTGTGTACTTCTGCATTGGTGTAAAATGGCGTTAGGCTATAAGGGTTAGGGCCGGCAAGGGGTGTAGGGTTAGGCCCGGTAAGTGTTGTAGGGGGTTGAAGTTAGGGTTAGGGCCGGCAAGGGGTGTAGGGGGTTGGGGTTGGGAGCTTAGGGAGTACATTGGGACACAGGACACAGGTGCACCCGGCAACAGGAGGCTTCCCGTCCATGCACATAACAGGATAGATCTGGCAAAACAAAGACCCACAATGTTATCTAACAGTTAAGCCCCTCTCACACCCTTATCAAGCACTCTGAGCCACATAACATACAAAAGCCCCAACATCTATTCTAAATATTTCAGCAATTATTTACTGTAAAGAAAAACTTCTCGCGCAATGTATATCCAGTTGTTGATGCTCTTTAAAGTTAAATCAGCTTTCTGTTGGGGTGACAGAGCCCCTTTAAGGCCAGCTCTCCCTACAGCAGTTAAGCAGAAACAAACATGGCAGCCCCCACTACAAAACAACTGCAGCTCACACAAAATTATTTAATGATCAGTGTTTATAAGCATGTCGTACATATAATGATTATTAACCCTTTCTGCACGTGAGTCAATCCACCAATTCAGGTGCCTTTTACTCTATATAACAGCAAGTCCATGTCCTGGCAGTCTGTGCCCCCATTACACACACAGCTCCTCACAGGCCCCCTCACCTTGTGCATCCCCCCCGCTGGTCAGCACAGCTATGGCCTTCCCAGCCCCTATCATCCTTACCTTCAGCCTCTGTGTGTGCGTGACCTGGAGGAGGGGGCTGAGGAGCCGGCCAGGGGGTGGGACAGAGGGAGATACAATGCAGGGCTACACACATCACCGACCATCTCTGGGGATCATGGCGCCGAAGGCACTCCATGCCAGCAACTGAGGCCTTCGTCGCTCCATCCCAGCAACCGAGGCACTACGCGAGGGCTGCGGGCAAGGGCAGCGAGGGCTGCGGGCAAAGGCCTCAGTTGCTGGCTAGTGGCAGTGGCGGCATTGTGGGGAGAAGGTGGCTGCTCCATCCCAACAACTGGATTGCCGGGCCCCGGGATGGTGCGGCTACTGGCAGTGGCGGCGTCTGGCGGGTTCGGCTAGTGGCAGTGGCGGCGTCTGGCTCCCCCTCCGGAACCCGAACCGGGGCATTGTGGGGAGGAGGTGGCTGCTCCATCCCAACAACTGAGGCTCTTGCACGCAGCCCTCGCTATGCGAGGAAGCCCGCAAGTGTGAGCAACGGCCTCAGTTGCTGGGATCCATCCCAGCAACTGAGGCCCTTGCCCGCAGGCCCTCGCTACGCGAGGGCCGCGGGCTCGCTATGCGAGCCCGCAAGCGTGAGCAACGGCCCTTACGCTCACAGGCTCGCCTCGCTTCGCGAGGCTCGCCGGGCGATGAGCGCCTGCAGCGCTCATCGCTAAACCCGCTATTCGTACGGACCACGCAAACAGCGTGACGAAGACTCGTAGCAGGACAAATATAATATGTGATATATATATTCCCATCAAGTTTCCTCTGTAATATAGTTGGAAAACTGACATAAATAACTCTCTTAAAACCATTATAATAACTTTATCTCAAAAGTACATATCCCATGCATAATTAATTACTATTTATTCTCTAAGGGCCTTATTCTATTATCGGCCATAAAACGGCCGCAAGGCTGCGATTCCTTGCGGGGGTTCCGTTACCTTGCAATTCAAATAGACGGCCCCGCAAGGATCTCCCCTTACGGCCGGCCGCATATCTTGCAACCGGCCGTAAGCTCAGAAATCTTAAAACGCAAATATATATTCAAGACGGCACTGTAAAGCTCTGTAAATGCTAGGGATCATAATGGGGGACATAAGGATTAATAGCAACCCCCTCTCAAGCTTGCACATCAGCCCAAATCCGAGATTTCCTTAACTGTTTATTTTCCGGCCGCAGAGAGGGGGCGGGTCTGAGGTGCTCCAAGCCCTCTGGACATTTTACTTGGATATTTGACATAAATTTAAAAAAAAAATATTTACGGATTTGAGTGTAGGGGTATGTTGTGCTATTAATGCTAACACCTACAATCACTTTATAGTCTCCTCAGAGTGCAGGATGGCTTTATTTTGGCTATATTATGTGCTCAATTGTGTGCCTGCGGGACCTTTTTGCTGCAAGTAAGCTGTGGCTCGGTTTCAGCCTTGCAGAGAGGGTTCCCGGAGCAATAGAATAGCAACCAGGATTTTCTTGCGGCCGAAACTCTTGCGGCCGTTTAAGATCAAAGGCTTTCCTCCGGCGCCTGCGGCCGCAAGGGATAGCAAGGCGCCGGCTGCAAGCTTGCCGGAGCCCCCGGCCGGAGGGGAATAGAATAGGCAAATAGCTTGCGGCCGGTCCTTGCGGACGATAATAGAATGAGGCCCTAAGTGTGTCAGAGTTATATTACTAAGGCCCTCATAAAGTTTGTCAAATTGTAATTACTGGAGACCGTAATGTAGCCCATAAAAGTTACTGATATACAATTGTCCTCTTCTAGTTACCAACAATTGATTTGCGAGTTACAGACTAAACTCCCTACGGTTGTAAAAAACTTAACTCCGTCCTATCTCCGCCTTTGAGGTTTCAAACCTGTAAATGTTACCAGTGCCAAAAACACAAAATCCATATTCAATTGCAACAATTCAACAAGGCAGCAATTGCCTTCAAACCCATAAATGGCAAATGTATCAACACATTCTATGAGTACTAGATGGGGCCCGCAAGTGGGTTAAACACCTGTTCGTAGCACTGTAAACAAAAATAAACACACTACTGTACAATAAAATATTGGTAAAGCAATGAAAGGCTTTAGAATTAATGTCTCAAGCTTGCAAATCTGAAAAAAAAACATTAAATACTGTGGGCCTCATTCTATTATCGGCCGTAAACCGGCCACAAGGCTGCGATTCCTTGCAGGGGTCCCGTTATCTTGCAATTCTATTATACGGCCCCGCAGGGATCTCCTCTTACCGCCGGCCATAAATCTTGCTACCGGCTGTAAGCTCAGAAATCTTAAAAATCAAAAATAAATTCATGACAGCTCTGTACAGCTCTGTAAATGCTAGGGATCATATTGGGGGACATGAGGATTAATAGTAACCCACTCTCAAGCTTGCACATCAGCCCAAACCCGAGTTTACATTAACTGTTTATTTTCCGGCCGCAGCGTGGGCGGGTCTGAGGTGCTCCAAGCCCTATGGACTTTTTACATGGATTTTTGACATATATTAAAAAATAATTATTTTACGGATTTGAGTATAGGGGAATGTTGTGCTATTTTTGCTAACACCTAAAATCACTTTATAGTCTTCTCAGAGTGCAGGATGGCTTTATTTGGGCTATATTTTGTGCTTAATTGGTGCTAGCGGGACCTCTTTCCTGCCAGTAAGCTGCGGCTCGGTTTTAGCCTTGCAGAGAGGGTTCCCGGAGCAATAGAATAGCAACCAGGATTTTCTTGCGGCCGAAATTCTTGCGGCCGTTTAAGATCAAAGGCTTTCCTCCGGCGCGAGCAAGGGATAGCAAGGCGCCGGCCGCAAACCGGCCGGAAGGGAATAGAATAGCCGAATAGCTTGCGGCCGGTCCTTGCGGCCCTGCAACGCCTACGGCCGCTAATAGAATGAGGCCCTGTATATATATATATATATATATATATATATATATATATATATACATATATATATATTAATGTAAATTATATAATATATTATACTAGCGACTTGCCCATCAAAAAGTGACGGTCAATAAAATGTTAATGCTGTGAAAAGTGAGTCTCTGACATTCGTAACCTTTTTTTTAGATACAAAGAAATACAAAATTTTGAATTGAACTTTTTATTTTTTTAACTTTCAACTTATATTTGACCAACATGTGTCTATTTTTTTTTCAATCTTAAGTCTTTTAATTGTGCTATATATAATAACAATATAACAATGTCTGAAGTTTTCATGCATACATATTGTAAAGTATAACATACATGTTTGTAACATGCAACTTGTATATTAAACAATCTTCAAACTTTTTTTAACAATACTAACACTTTTTAATTGATATTTATCCATGAGTAACAGAGGACTATGTCAACTTTGAGGAACTAAATATTTTTAACAATTACATTACATTTTTTTTTTGAATCTGCTCTAAGTCAGTGCACAGTTTCTGTCTGCATTAATCAGTGTACAGGTGAGAGTGGGTGTGGCTTGGCCTGTGTAGTTATATCTGGGTGAATTTGTGTGAATTTCTGTTTGAATCTGCTCTGTAAGTCAGTGCACAGTTTTCTGTCTGTTGCATTAATCAGAGTACAGGTGATAGTGGGTGTGGCTTGGCCTGTGTAGTTATATCTGGGTGAATTTGTGTGAGTTCTGTTTGAATCTGCTCTAAGTCAGTGCAGAGTTTTCTGTCTGTTGCATTAATCAGAGTACAGGTGAGTGTGGGTGTGGCTTGGGCTGTGTAAGTTATATCTGTGTGTATTTTGTTGTTTTCTGTTGAATCGGTTCTGTGGGGCAGGACCGTGTTTTCTATCCTGTGCTCTTTTATCATTGTACAGGCAAGTAGGCGGGGTCTATTTTAACAAGGGAAGGGAGAGCTTGGGAGCTTGCAATCATTTCTAGTATAAGTGTAGTTGGTGTGTAGGAGATTAAATAAAAGGAGGAAATCCAAATAAGGGGTATTATAAGAAAAAACAGAAAACAAACGTACATATTGTTTCTGTTTTGTTTGGTTTAAGGTGTGGAAAATAAATCTTTATACAAATACATTGATTTGTTTTCTCACTGTATTTTTGTAACTGATAATCATGAGTCAGTCCAGTGGAAACCTCACTCAGTGTACATCCTGCCAAATGTATGCACTACTGGAACAGATGATCCAGGGTCCATACCTCTGTGACAGGTGTGAGCATGTTGCCTCTTTGGAAGCTCAAATTGAAGATCTGGAGAGGAGAATTGCAGCACTTAGTGATATTGCTCCACTGAAAAGGGAGTTGGTGCTCACGGAGCACAGTTTAGCTGGGCCTAGTATGGAGGGAGGAGCTGGGGCTAGTGAGGATGGCCAGGGAGGTAGCTGGGTTACAGTTAGAAGGGGAATCAGGGGGTAAAGGAGGAGGCAGGCCAGTTCTGAGTTGGCAAACACCAACAGATTTGCGAGATTGAGTGAAACTGTTGGGGATGTCCATTCAGGAATGGCAATGCCAGATAGAGCTGTTCCCTCTAACAGCCGGGAGAACAGTTCTACTGGAGGAGAGGGAGGGCAGAATAGGCAGAGCAACAGACATGTTTTGGTGGTAGGGGACTCTATTATTAGGAAGGTAGACAGGGTAATTTGTCACCCAGATCCCAGCAATCGAACAGTTTGCTGTCTCCCGGGTGCTCGGGATCGGCATGTTGTGGATCGGGTGGATAAATTATTGGGAGGGGCTGGTAATGAACCGGCGGTCTTGGTATACATTGGTACCAATGACAAAGTTAGTGGAAGATGGAGCGTCCTAAAGAATGATTTTAGAGAATTAGGGAATAAGCTTAAAGCAAGGACCTCCAAGGTAGTATTTTCTGAGATACTACCAGTGCCACGTGCTAGCCCAGGGAGGCAGAAGGAGCTTAGGGAGGTTAATGCGTGGCTAAAAAAGTGGTGCAGTGCAGAGGGTTTGGGGTTTTTAGAGCACTGGGCTGACTTCTCACTTGGGTACAATCTCTATAGCAGGGATGGATTGCACCTTAATGATGAGGGCGCTTTTGTGCTAGGGGATAGGATGGTAGAACAGCTGGGGGAGTTTTTAAACTTGTAGGTGGGGGGAGGGACTATATAGAAGTATTGGGGTAAATAGGGTAGAGAGGGAAAGGGATGAATTATTTACCCATGGGGGAGGAGAAGGGGGGAGGGTTACAATAGAAAGTAGGGAGGTATTAATAGGGGCCTCAAATACAGTGGCAGGCACTTCACAACAGCAGAGCCATAGCAACATAAAGTGTATGATTGCAAACGCAAGAAGTTTGCCTGGGAAAATGGATGAGCTAGAAATATTAGCAGTACAAGAAAAATGGGGCTTAATAGGAATTACGGAAACATGGTGGGATGAATCTCATGACTGGACTGTTAATCTGGATGGTTATAACCTATTTAGGAAAGATAGGGGAAATGGTAAAAGAGGAGGAGGGATCTGTCTTTATGTTAAGCCTGAATTTAAGCCTATAGTTAGAGAAGATATTTATGCTGGCACTAACGGCATCATTGAATCCTTGTGGGTTGAGCTAAATAGTGGAGGAGCTCATTCTAAACGCATATTGGTGGGAGTATGCTATAAACCCCCAAATATAGCTGAAAGTGAGGAAATACAATTATTGTTACAGATTGGAAATGCAGCTAAGCATGGGCAAGTTCTAATAATGGGAGACTTTAATTACCCTGATATAAACTGGATAAACGAGACCAGCAGCTCAGCTAAGGGGAGCAGGTTCTTGAGTACACTCAGGGATCATTATCTAGCCCAGGTAATACAAGAACCTACTAGAAATGGGGCCATCTTGGATTTAGTCATCACAAGTAATATTGATATAATATCAAATGTAAAAATAGGGGAACCCTTGGGGAACAGTGATCACAACACATTCTCATTTGAGATTGAATACAAAAAACAGAGTTGTAAGGGGCCAACAAAAACTCTAAATTTTAAAAGGGCTAACTTTAATGGGCTACGGGCAGCAATACAACATATAGACTGGGACAAAGAACTTACAGGGAAGAATACTGAAAATAAACGGACAACATTCAAATCCTTACTAAATAAACATACTCATCAGCATGTACCATGTGGAAATAAAATGAATAGGAGTAAATCTCATCCCATGTGGCTTAACAATGACTTAAAGATCATGATGAGGAAAAAGAAATATGCATTTAAATTATACAAGAAGGAGGGAACAGAGGCAGCTTTATGTGACTATAAGGAAATCAACAAGTCTTGCAAAAGGGCTATTAGACTGGATAAAATAGAAAATGAGAAGTCAGTTGCAATGGAAAGTAAGACTAACCCTAAAATATTTTTTAAATATATTAATGGGAAGTAGGCCAGGAAGGAATCAATAGGACCATTACAATGTGACACAGACCATCTGATAATTAGTGACCAGGAAAAGGCAGATGATCTAAATAGGTTCTTTTCGTCGGTTTACACAAGGGAGGTACCAGTGGTTGGGACACCGCAACATAATGGGGCTACACTACCTTTACTAAATAATTGGTTAACGCAGGAAGAAATACAAAAGAGGTTGGAGAAAATAAATGTTAATAAAGCCCCAGGTCCTGATGGAATACATCCAAGGGTACTGAGGGAGCTGGGGTCTGTAATAGCCAAACCATTATATCTAATCTTTCAAGACTCACTCACTACAGGGTCTCTACCAGATGACTGGAGAAAAGCAAAGGTGATACCTATATTTAAGAAGGGATCTAGAGCAAATCCGGGGAATTATAGACCAGTGAGCCTCACTTCTGTAGTTGGGAAGCTTTTAGAAGGGTTAATAAGGGACAGAATACAAGAATATGATAGGATCATAGGTAGCAGTCAACATGGATTTATGAAGGAAAGGTCGTGTCAGACCAATCTAATTCGTTTTTATGAGGAGGTTAGTAGGAACTTGGATCAGGGCAACTCAGTGGATGTAGTCTTTTTAGATTTTTCAAAGGCATTTGATACAGTGCCACATGGAAGACTAGTGAGCAAACTAAAGGATACAGGAATTGCAGTAAATATCTGCTCATGGATCAAGAGCTGGCTAAAAGACAGGAAGCAAAGGGTTGTTGTAAATGGAACATACTCCGATTGGTCTAATGTGATAAGTGGGGTTCCTCAGGGCTCAGTATTAGGTCCTCTCCTTTTTAACATATGTAGTGTCTCCATTTTTGCTGATGACACTAAGTTGTGCAATAAAATCAGATAATGATGTACTTTCCCTACAAAAGGATTTTCATAAATTAGAGAAATGGGCGGCTAAATGGCAGATGAGATTTAATACAAATAAATGTAAGGTTATGCGTTTGGGAAGGAACAATAGCCAAGCAATCTATAATCTTAATGGAGCAAATCTAGGGGTATCAGATATTGAAAGGGATTTGGGAGTACTAGTGGACAACCACCTAGGTAACAGCGCTCAAAGCCAAGCAGCGGCTGCAAAGGCAAATAAAATATTAGCATGTATTAGGAAGGGTATAGAAGCCAGGGAAGAAGATATAATTCTGCCACTATACAAATTTCTAGTACGCCCTCATTTGGAATATGGAGTACAATTTTGGGCACCACCTCATAAAAAAAACATTTTAGAGCTGGAAAAAGTACAGAGAAGGGCTACAAAACTAATAAGGGGAATGGAGGGGCTAAGTTATGAAGAAAGACTAACAAAATTAAACGTATTTTCGCTAGAAAAAAGGCGTCTAAGAGGAGATATGATTACGTTATATAAATAAATCCAGGGTCAATATAAGGCTTTGTCAAGTGAACTTTTTGTAGCAAGAGATTATCAACTGACAAGAGGACATCCTTTGAGGTTAGAGGAAAAAAGATTTCACCTTAAACAAAGAAAAGGGTTCTTCACAGTTAGGGTGGTTAAACTGTGGAATTCTCTACCAAAGGAGGTGGTGACAGCGAATTCGATAGACAACTTCAAAAAGGGGTTAGATATATTTTTGAATAAAGAGGGCATTCAAGGCTATCCTAGATAACTAGCAAGGAATATTGATCCAGGGAGAAATTTGATCTCTGGTTTCTGGGGTCAGGAAGGAATTTTGCTTTTTATTCCCCTTATGAGACAATTGGCAAAGTTTCAATGGGTTTTTTTTTTCTGTTTGCCTTCCTCTGGATCAATTAACAATTAACAATAATAATAAATAGTCCACATTAAAAAGTTCAATAGAGATCTAAAAAGGTTGAACTTGATGGACTAACTCTTTATTCATCCTCCAATACTATACTATTAATAATTATTTAATCAATAATTTAATTAATAACTAATCCGCATATTGCAGATCAGAGGAGATCTTAACAGGTTGAACTTGATGGACTGAAAGTCTTTTTTCAACCTTAATTACTATGGGCCTCATTCTATTATCGGCCGCAGCCGCTGCGGGGCCGCGAGGACCGGCCGCAAGCTTTCCGGCTATTCGATTCCCCTCCGGCCGGGGGTTCCGGCAGGCTTGCGGACGGCGCCTTGCTATCTCTTGCGGCCGATCGCGCCGGAGGAAAGCCTTTGATCTAAAACGGCCGCAAGGAAATCGGCCGTAAGAAAAGCCTGGTTGCGATTCTATTGCTCCGGGAACCCTGTCTGCAAGGCTAAAAACGAGCCTCAGCTTACTTGCAGCAAACAGGTCCCGCTAGCACCAATTAAGCACATAAAATAGCTCAAATAAAGCCATCCTGCACTTTGAGAAGACTATAAAGTGATATTCGGTGTTAGCAAAAATAGCACATAATTACCCTATACTCAAATCCGTAAAATATTTTTTTTTTAATATACGTAAAATATCCATGTAAAAAGTCCAGAGTGCTTGGAGCACCTCAGACACGCCCACGCCGCAGCCGGAAAATAAACAGTTAATTTGAACTCGGATTTGAGGTGATGTGCAAGCTTGAGAGTGGGTTACTTTTAATCCTCATGTCCCCCAATATGATCCCTAGCATTTACAGAGCTGTACAGTGCAGGCTTGAATTTATTTTTGAGTTTTTAGATTTCAGAGCTTACGGCCGGTTTCAAGATATGCGGCCGGCCGTAAGGGGAGATCCTTGCGGGCCCATATAATAGAATCGCGAGTTAACAGAACCCCGCAAGGAATCGCAGCCTTACGGCCGATTTACGGCAGGTAATAGAATGAGGCCCCATGTAACTATGTAACTATGTAACTATAATAATGAATTTATACAAGGAGTAATCTTTGTCACTTAAACACAGCACTTGGTTTATCACTATGTTTATCAATAGGTTCATCGCTATTAGCATATGATGTGGAAACCTTTGCTTGTCTTCTTTCCCCTGAAAAGGTCTTTTAGGATTGAAAAGTCTTCTGATCCAGGTAGACAGTTATGTGGCCTCCGAGGTGTGTAAAGATGCTGTCACTGTGGGGACTCTGCAACACCCGGGCCAGATCACATATGTGGGAGATGTGCGTAATATCACATACAGACATGTGAGCAGAGGAAAATGTCATAAACTTGTATCCAAGTTCATATGTATTTTTTGTAACAACCCTTTTACTGACACCTTTAAATTTCTCAATTTGATAAAATCATCAAAAAAGATAACACTTTGGAAAAAAAAAATACATTTTTTTTTAAAATGAATATAAATCTTAATTAATTAATTAAAATGTTTAGATATCTTGTAGGCATCAATATAGGCAAAAACTATACTTTTAGTGAATTTATATATTATGTTGTAAGTGTTTAAACTGTCCAAAGTGCTTATTAGTTAACATTAGTTTTGATAGGAGAATTTCCTTGGAAGATAAAAGGCCACAGAAAGCATCTGGCGGGCTGAATCGCCCATGGGCGAGTGATAAGACAGCAACTGACTACAGCAATAATGAGTTGTGGCCAATTAAAATGTTGAATTAGCAACTGTAAAGTTTTACCTCAATAAAAAAAAGTTGTTAAAAGAATATAAACAGTATGCAGTAATCTACATGAATAATCAAAGTATTGTAGTATACAGCTGTGCTTAAAATTTTGCATACCCGGCAGCAATTGTGATATTTTTGCATTTATTTTGAAAATATGACTGTTCATGCAAATTTTTTTTATCTTTTATTGAAGGATAATGATAACAGAAATCACCCAAATTGCCCTGATCAAAAGTTTACATACCCTTGAATGTTTGGCCTTGTTACAGACACACAAGGTGACACACCCAGGTATAATGGCAATTGAAGGTTAATTTCCCACACCTGTGGCTTTTTACATTGCAATTAGTGCCTGTGTATAAATAGTAAATGTGTTTGTTAGCTCTCACGTGGATGCACTGAGTTGGCTAGATACTGAGCCATGGGAAGCAGAGAAGAACTGTCAAAAAACCTGCGTAAGAAGATAATGGAACTTCATAAAGATGAAAAAGGATATAAAAAGATATCCAAAGCCGTTAAAATGCCAGTCAGTACTGTTCAATCACTTTTCAAGAAGTGGAAAATTTGTTAATCTCTTGATACCATGCCAAGGTCAAGTAGACCAAGAAAGATTTCCGCCACAACTGCCGGAAGAATTGTTCTCAATACAAAGAAAAACGCACAGGTTACCTCAGGAGAAATACAGTCTGCTCTGGAAAAAGACGGTGTGGTTGTTTCAAGGAGAACAATACGACAATACTTGAACAAAAATGAGCTGCATGGTCGAGATGCCAGAAAGAAGCCTTTACTGCGCCAATGCCACAAAAAAAAGCCTAGTTACAATATGCCCAACAACACCTGGACACGGCTCACAGCTTCTGGCACGCTGTAAATTGGAGTGATGAGACCAAAATAAGCGCTATGTTTGAAGAGAAGTCAACAAGGCCTATAGTGAAAAGAATACCAGCTCTAAAGGCACAGGGAATCTTGTGAAAATGTATGGCATTATATCTGCTCTGTATCAGAATTTTTTTAAAGGAAAATGTCAGTTCATCTGTTTATAAGTTGTAGCTGAAGCATAGTTGCGATATTCAGCAATTCGATGATCAAAAACACAAAAGCAAGCCCATATCAGAAAGGCTGAATAGTAGTGAAAGTAATAGGGATGCTGAGGTTGGACCTGAAATGAGCAGTTCATGCTTGACAACCTTCCAATGTTTATTAATTAAAGAGAAAGGTGCAGTGTATAAGGTAACTTTTAGGAAATGGTTAATCTGGGAAAGACACTTAGAGTAGAAGCTCTGACCCTTACACTGTCAACAAACACACAAGATGGTAAGACACCTGTTTTAGCACCATATGGACAGGTAGGGCGGCAAGCTGTTTCACATTTGTCAAGTATAAAAATGGGTCAGGAGTGTAATAAATCTGTCCTTATTCAGACAGCGGTGGCATGGAATACACCATGGTGCAGAGTGGCATACCTGGCTTTTGGATGTTGGCAGATTACAGCACAGAGGCAAACTGTGTTATCCTAACCTTATCAGGTAGTAAGGTGCAGGGACTGGGGCAAATGAGATCATGCATCTTTCTTACACAGGGAAAGAAGAGATAACTTGTTTGAGAACAGAACTGGAGGACAATGTGTGTTGAGTTACTAGGAAAGAGGCAGCTTTATTTATCTTAAGTCCAAGTACTCAATGGAAGGAGTGCATTAATGGTTTTCAGATCCCTGGAACGGTGTCATGGGCTATGGTATATGTATTGCAATTGTTAGCTGCCTTGTTTGCCTACTGTCATTGCATCTCATACCAGGGGTAAATTTCAAGAATAAATACATGAAGAGGTTAAACATTAGCTGGTTTGACAAAGTTATCCAAGGGGGTTATGTGAGCCACAGACCTTTCCTGCTTAGTTGATTAGCAACACCTTAACATACCTGTTTTAGGACTGCCTCCTGGCATATGGGTGGGGTTGCTTATGGATTGATTGTTTGCACAAAGTGGTACAACAATCTGCAGCTCCTGTTTAATTGTCTAAACTGAGCACAAACCCAGAGGAGACTGGTAACCGGGTAATTAAGGAGTTACACATTATAATGTTGGGTGGTTCTGTAGCTGCTTGGTTGTTGGAGATATCCCAGCTCTTATTGTGTGATTTATGGTACTTCCAAATTATCATCAGGAGTGGTGAGATTACACCCAAAACGTCTTCGAAATAAACATAATTATCAAATATTGAAAGGGATTTGGGAGTGCTTGTGGACAACCACCTAGGTAATAGGGCTCAGTGTCAAGCAGCAGCTGCAAAGGCAAATAAAATATTAGGATATATCTAGAAGAGTATAGATGCAAGTGAAGCAAATATAATTCTGCCATTATACAAATCCCTAGTAGGTACAATTTTGGGCACTACTTCATAAAAAGGACATTTTAGATTTGGGAAACGTACAGAGAAGGACAACACAACTAATAAAGGGTATGGACGAGCTAAGCTATGAAGTAAGACTAAACAAATTAAGCTTATATTCTCTAGAAAAAAGGTGTCTACAAGGAGATATGATTACAATATATAAATACATCCAGGGTCAGTATAAAGATTTGTCAAGGGTACTATTTGTGCCAAGAGGTTTTCAACTGACAAAAGGACATCCCTTGAGGTTAGAAGTAAAAGGATTCCACCTTAAATAAAGGAAAGGGTTCTTCACAGTAAGGGTGGTTAATCTCTGGAATTCTCTACTAAAGTATGTGGTGACAGAACATTCAATAGACTGGATATATTTTTAAATTAAAAGGGCACTCAGGGTTATCTAGGGTTACTCTAATTAGAGAGGGAGTATTGATCCAGTGAAGAATCCGATCGCCAATTTCTGGAGTCAGGAAGGATATTTTTTTTTCCATATATGAGATGATTTGTAATGTTTCAATAGTTTTTTTTTAATGTTTGTCTACCTCTGGATCAATTAACAACTAATCCGCATAGTGCAGATCAGAGTAGATCTTAAAAGTTTGAACTTGATAGATTATAAGTATTTTATCAACCTCAAATGTATGAGCCATATTCACTTGAGGTTTCTGGCGATCCGGTAGCCTGTAAGTGAGGTCGCAAGGTAAAATTGCTATTCAATTGGCATATTTTTGCTGGCTCCGAATGGCTTCAGAGTTACGGCCTTGAAAAAATGGATGGTTAAACTTGTAACTTAGAGCCTCCAGAAGCCTTTGATTTTCACTTTCGCAAGGCTAAAATCGCAAACCGCTATTCAATTGCTCAATTTCACTAAGCCAGCAAATGTTTTCACATCCGTAAGCAGCAAATGAAGGAGAAAATCCTACGAGTGCTAGTTAAACACCTATTCGTAGCACTGTAAATGCAAATAAAAAATCAATACTGCACTGTAAATAACGGGGAACGTGATGATAGACATTAGAACTAATTGCACATTGTGTTTAACCCCCTTGCGGGTCCTCTCTAGCACTCATGGGATTTTCTCCTTCATTTGCCATTTACGATGTGAAAACATTTTTGGGGATTGGGGAAATTGAGCAATTGAATAGCGATTTGCGATTTTAGCCTTGTGAAAGTGAAATATCAAAGGCTTCTGGAGGCTGTAAGTTACGAGTTTAACCATTGCCATTTATTCAAGCCTATAACTCGGAAGCCGTTCGGAGCCCGCAAAAAGATGGCAATTGAATTGCAATTTAACTTGCGACCTCACTTATAGTATACCGTATCGCCCAAAACCTGAATTAAATATGGCCTAAGTAAATATAAATTCTTAGTATTATGCCACAGTTTGTTTGAACAAGAAAAGTGTTGGTGTCGGCATGACCAAAACCATCTCAAACTCCCCCAAAATCCATCTGTCTGGTATCTATAACTGAAATTTAAGATCTTGGTGTTATTCCTGTTTAGATGGACACCTGTAGTGTTTCATACAAAGGATATGGGTTTTGAATCACTTTATTTAGTAACTTTAATAAGTAAATATATATTTTAGTTGGTCACTCAGCTTTCCCCAATCTAATATTCGATTTTGTCTAAAGATCTGAAGACATCCATTATGTATAAAATATGTAATAAAAGAGGAAAACAGAAAGGGACAAATGTTTAAAGACAGAAATACGTCTCCATAAATGGGCAACTTGAGACACACTGATGCCCCTGAGAATGTGCTCCCCTAGGACTTGGTTCATTTGGGCCTTTTTACTAAATGTATTTTGAGGGAATAAGCTTTGGTATCTTATGTTAGGCAATTACTTATTAAAGCAATATGCACTTAAAAATAATCTGCAGCCCAATATATTGAGCAAGTGTAGAAGCCCTACTCGGTATGTCTGATATTTATGTAATTTTGACACGCCGGTTGTATCTGCTACTGAATTAGGTTTTCAGCCATTCTAGTTTGGTATAAACGCCATATGCTTGGAAAGTATTACTAAAAAATAATATTACCAGGTATACAAAACAGGAACATGAAAGCAATACTCTTACGATTCCGTCCTCATTCCACAGATTCAGGAGTGTGGTCCTTTTGACCTAGTGATTGGAGGAAGCCCATGTAATGACATTTCACAAATCTCAAAGGTCTTCTTCAAAAGTTAATTGAGACAGTGTCATAAATGCATTTTTTTTATCATTTATGCTGTACTTTTACACCTCATTATTTAAATTGTCTAAGCAAACCTCCTTTTCATCCCTCATGGCAACACTGTCATCCAATCCTAAATGCTTCTTTTCAACCTTCATCTCCCTCCTCAGCCCTTCATCTTCCCCTCCAATGCCCAGCTTCACAACAGAAGACCTTACCAACCACTTCATAAATAAAATAGTCCCAATTAGACATGACATCTCTACACGTCACCCCACAGACACATTACATCCACCTTTCTTTGCTCCCAACAGACACACTCAGCTATTTCACACCAGTTACAGAAGATCCTCTCATCTTACTACCTACTCCCTTAATCCCATTTCTTCATGTCATATCTCCTTTATTTCTACCACCCTTACTCACATCCTGACTCATCATTTCAACCTTTCTCTTTATTCTGGCGCATTCTCATTCTCACTCATTCTAAAGATGCCCTTCCTCTACCCTTCATCTCCAAGACATAATTGTTACTTACTCCCCCTTCCTCTTTGACTTGAAATATGTCTTAAGTAGACAACATAAAAAATCACCCCCACCTCTGGAGTTAGATGTCTTAGTGTCTCACCTGTCTCAGACCTCTCCTTCACCGAGACATTCTATCACACACCAAATCCTGCTGTCTTCCCTTCCAGAACATCTAACCACTTTAACCATTCACTCAAGACACTATTAAGACACTAATTTATATTCTCATAATGTCACACCTTGACTATTGCAACCCCATCCTAATTGACCTTCTACTGAACCATTTCTCCCCACTCTAATTATCATGTAAACTTCCACCAGAATCATCCACCTTGCCCAACACTTATCATCTGCTGTCCTATTCTGCCAGTCCAGACACTGGCTCTCCATTTGCTCAAGAATAATATTTAAAATCCTAAGTCTAACTTTCAAAGCCCTGAGCAAAACCACGCCTTTCTACATCTATCTTGTCTTCAGATATAATCCAAACTGTCCTTTCTGCTCTACCCAAGATTGGTTCCTCTAATCCTCCAATATAACCTCCTCACAAGCGTACATGCTCACAATGGCAATTACTTGAACCATCCAGGATCAACATATCATAAAGGTCGGTATTTAGTAACACACAGAAGTGATATAATGATCCATTGTTCTTATCATCTTATTATTGATATCTCATTTCAATACAAAGGACACTGGAGGTGGAGGCTGAGGCAATGGCTGAACATAGGACTTCTACTATTTTCGGCTAGCCCAGTCCTGGAAGCAGTAGAAGTTTAGTTCTTCCATTCTGTATTTATAAGACCATGAGTAATTGTTTTGTTGCAATGGTATATACTTTATGTAACGGCTACCCCGGTAGTGAGAGGGTACCAGCGGTTGGAGACGTCCTTTTCCCTGGCAAGCTGCTGTGTAAAAGTGAAGTTGGTATAATCCCATCCAAGAGTTCCAGAGGGAAAGTCAGGTTCAGCATTAAATATCCATATAGAAGCACTGCGCAGTCTCAGAAGCCCAGACCACCCATATTGGACGACACTTTCTTGGGAGTCAAAGAATACTAACTTTATTTTGTTGTGCAGAAATATTTATACACATCTCTTCCCACAGGCAATACACATCCCCCATAGTTGGCCACACAATACACATAAAGAGAACAATAGGTGTGGTCACACCTCCCCTAGGCTACCTGGCTACTTTGATGCAATCAGACATTAATCAGATTATACTCTTTGTTCTATGTCTCATAATAAAACACTTTATACAATAGACTTCCTTATCTTATGAGGAGTCTCTGTAATAGGATTATCTATTAGCCTAGTAGCTGTAATATTCTGAGCCAATATATTCTGTAGAACATAAAACAACATATCTGCAGTACAGCAATGTGATCATATTTTAACCATAATAATTAAATAACCATAAACAGGGTAAAACAGTGATGGGTTCCGTTACACTTTAGTATTAACATTCATTTACTACCCTGGACCTCTGGGATCAAGGTTGGCTACTTCCATGGGTTTGTAGAGCATTATGTAGGATAGGGAAGCCTAAGGTCTAGATCACTTTTGTGTGGATACATTTTTCAGTGGATCACTCTACAAGAATTCTCTGCATTCTCCAATGAAGACGTCTTTAGGGTAGAGCTGTTGACATATTTTTCCAAACTGATGTGATCATGGTCTAAAAATTTGAAACTTTACAAATGGTAAATAATAATCAGGCTACCTATGAAAGCCAAGTTACCATCTCATAGTGATAATGAACACACAATGTGGAGTTGGTTCAGAAGTCTATATGTTCAATGTATTGGCCAAGAAAATGTCATTTTACATTAGAGGAAATTACAGCAACCAGTAAAGGAAATCTGTGAAAGGTGAAACACACAGATGGGGCTATTACAGATTACAAAATATATACAGTATATAATCACTTTTAGAGACAAAGTATAATTCTTCATGCCTCATGTATCAAAGTATTAAAACTCCAGGGTCTCTGTCTTTGTTCCACAGAGGGCACTGCAGGTCTTTTTTTTTAATTTCCAGTACATGGTCTATGAAGCCCGACCCAAGGAAGGGCAAGACCGTCCATTCTTCTGGCTGTTTGAAAACGTGGTGGCTATTGAGAAACCTGTCAAGAAGGCCATCTCGTATGTCCTAAAGGTGAGGTATAATGTCTTGCTGTTGCATAAAATGTATCATGTAAGTCCATGTCAGATGTCGTTATTATTCAGTACTTTGGATTAAAGTATTTCAACTTAATAATGTTTACTAGATTCTCAAGGAAATACATATTTTGTTCCATTAACTGTTCTCTCCTTTGGTAGGTCTATCTACTTTGCTTATAACATTTACTTATTTGCCAACCTTTTGTAAAAATATACTTTTACACATTCCCCCTAACTTACATTTTAATATTTTTTATACATACAGATCATAAATTTAAACAAATAACAACATATAAATAGAAAAGATAACTGTAGAAAATAGTTAAATGTTGCTTTCCATTACATGACAAATTTGTATTAACTTATAGAGTCATGCGTCAATCACTATATCTTTTCATATTTTACCTTACGTATAAGGGGACAATTAATACCAACATGTTGTTATATCTTAATTATTGTAATCTGCCCATAGTTTCCAAATACTGTAAAATTAGTCTTCATGCTCCAATATAACATAGGACATTTTCTCCATTTGGATTAGTTGGAAATGTCTTTTTTCTAGTGGGTTAAGGATTGGAGTTTGTTTTGTAGCCAGTGAGCCGCTATAAATGTTCTAGATGCAGTTAATATTTGTATGATTAGTTTATGTCCATCTTCCCTCTATAGTTTCCAAAGTCCCATTTAGTAGCATTAATACTTTAATTCATAAGCTAACATATTTTTTAGCATTTCTTGTACTGTTCTCCAGAATGTTTGATGTTTAGGGCATTCCCGCCATATATAAATTGATGTGCCCAATTCTTTACTTCCTCTTAAACCTGTTGATTGTATGTGTGGCTTGTACTTATTTATTACTATTGGGATTCTGTGTCAAAAGTATAATATTTTACAGTTTAATTCTTTAGATTGAATATTTCTTCATGTTCTGGTGTTCTCATCCAATATTGTGGACCATGTTTTGTTATCTTTTACTCTTTTTAGAATAGAGTTCCATTTGTGTCTGTATGTTAATGCATTATTTATATTTAGATTGTTAGTCATGTTATACAGATTTGATATAGTGCTAAATTATATTGATTTTTAAACATTAATGCCAGTTATTAGTCTTCTAATTGCTATAGCTAAGGGTTCTATATAAGGCAAATGAAAGTCAACTTAGTCACATTCTTCTTTTAATACACATCTAGGGCCTTATTAAAGTAGCCCTCGTTGTTCCCTCGTTCCTTGCAAAAGGCAGTTTTTTGATGTTTGTGAGGACCGAATCCCCAATACTTCCCTCGCAGCCTGCTTTGCCAGATGACTCCGAAAAATGGCAGAGAAAAAGCTCTGAGAGAGCTACGGAGTAACATGCAGCCTTAAATCTATAAGGTGAATCTCGCACCTCGGAAGAATCCCTATGAGCACAAAAAAGTGCCAGCAAGGGAACCTAAATCACATACGTGCTGCCTCGGAGCGGCCCAAGACAGCTATGTGATGCCCCTCCCTGCTCCCTATACACATCCTATACTATTGGGACCCCTGCAGCCCCCCACTGCATTTAAAACATTTAAATTCCCAGCCACGGCTCCTTAGCAACTATTAGCAACCCCCTCTATGCTGGGGATCCCCATCGGGACCCCCAAAGTGTCCCCATATTAACTCCTTTGCTGCAGGGGTCCATAGGGACCCCCACAGCCTCCCCACAGTAACCCCTTGCAGCTGGGGTGCACGATCGGAACCAATTGTGACCCCGCTGCATTTAAAATTTTAAATTTCCCACCTGAAAGGACTCGCGCTAAAAAATTATTAACCCCAGGCAACTAAAATTAACCCCATAACTCATGGGGGTGAATACAGACCCCCATAAGCCTTAATTAACCCTGTCACTCATGGGGGTCAATACAGACCCCCATAAGCCCTTAAATAACCCCGTCACTCATGGGGATCAATACAGACCCCCATAAGCCCTTAATTAACCCTATAACTCATGGGGGTCAATACAGACCCCCATAAGCAGTTAATTAACCCTATAACTCATGGGGGTCAATACAGACCCCCATAAGCACTGTATTAACCCCGTCTCTCATGGTTTATTGGGGGGTAAAGTGCAGTGTAGTGTTTGTACTTATTGTTATGAGGGTCCTTGAGGACCATCATGGCACGTATGTGGTTAATGTTAGGGTTGTAACTGCCCCAAAAGGGTCATAATATACCCTTATGGGACTGATGGGGTTAAATAGAGGCTTATGAGGGTCTGTATTGACCCCATGAGTGACAGGGTTATTTATTGGCTTATGGGGGTCTGTATTGACCCCCATGAGTTATGGGTTAATTAAGGCTTATGGGGGTCTGTAGTGACCCCCATGAGTTATAGGGTTAATTAAGTGCTTATGGGGGACTGTTTTGACCCCCATGAGTGACAGGGTTAATTATGGGCATACTGGGGTCTGTATTAACCCCCTGAGTGACAGGGTTAATTAAGGCTTATAGGGGTCTCGGTTGACCCCCATGAGTTATGGGGAAATTAAAAACTTTAAATGCAGCGGGGTCACGATCGGTGCCGATCGGGGACCACCACTCAAGGGGTTAAAGTGGGGGGCTGCCGGAGTCCCTATGGACCCCTGCAGCAAGGGGTTAATGTGGGGACACTTTGGGGGTCCCAATGGGGACCCCCCATAGAGGGGGTTAATTTTAGGTGCCGGGGGTGGTAGTTGGAGTACCCCCCACGGCATAGCCTATGTGTGGGAGTGCCACGGAGGTCCCGTTCAGGACCCCACAGCAATTGATGAGGTGTGGGAGTCTGCGAGATCATCTCACAGGCTGTCACTCCTCATGTACATTTTCGGCCCTGCTGGGTAGCTCACACGTTTCTCGCAGCAGGGCTAATTTAATAGCACTGTAACTTTTATAAATTTGCAGCACGTAGGATTTAAGTAGAAGCCTCTTATCTACGAGGTTGGAATTTAATAAGGCTGCTAGTGTTGTATCCAATAAAAGACAATCTACAAGTAGAGTTCCTCAGTTTAAAAGATAGGAAAATAAGAATACTATATAGAGCACATGCTTTTCACTTAGAAATACACAATCTGACAGCAAAAATTGCTTTGGCAATCTAGTCAGTTTCCATTAAGTTCAATGCTTCAAAGAAAGTTATATCAGAGTTTCAGATTCTCAGATCATTGACACTCAATCTGCCATTTTCTTTTCTTTTTTATTGCTTTTATAGAGAACCCCAGTGAAGATTAATGCCATAGAGGTCTCAGCTGCACAGAGAGCCCGTAGATTCTGGGGTAACCTTCCTGGCATGAGTAGGTTAGTGAGAGCCGTGTGATGCTGTGACTGAAGGTTGGAGTCATTGTAGTGTCATTAGAACCAGGTTCAATTTCAACTCTGACTACATCCGGAAAACAATTTTTTAGGTTTAATTTTTCATAAATCTTTTTAAATATTTCCATTTGTTATCTCCAAGATCAATGCACCTTCTTCTTCTTTTGAAGAACTTGATTTAATAATGATCAACATTTATTTACACAGATTTGCACGTTATTATAATCTTACATTTTTAGCGATTATATGCATTTTTGCTTTGTTGATGATGGACATTTTGTCTTTGTAAAAGGATTAGAAACCTGGGAAGAGTAAGAGGAGACAGTTCTCCTCCAAATAGCCTACTGACAATCATAGTCAATGGCAGAATAAGTCTCCATAGAACAACCCTCTCGCTTAAAGTTGCAGACAAGATAGCAGTCCAAGATGGGTCTACCCACGACACAATCAAAGTCATATAAATATAGTAATTGCCCTGAAATGCTTTAATGTTACATAGCTACATAGTAATTGAGGTTGAAGATCTCCTCTGATCTGCAGTATTCAGTTTAACTTTTAATTGTTATCCAGAGGAAGCAAACAGAAAAAAAAACAAGTGAAACTGCTAATTGTCTCAAAAGAAAAAAACAATTTTTCAAGAAACTCAGATATTGGTGATTAAACTACTCCCTGGATCAATACTCCCTCTCTAATTATCCAGGATAATCCTGAACGTCCTCTTTATTTAGAAAAATATTTAATCCCTTTTGAATCCGCTGTCATCACCTCCCTTGGTAGAGAATTCCAGAGTTTAACTACCCTTACTGTGAAGAAACCCTTTCTTTCTTTAAGGTGAAAATGTTTTACTTTTAACCTCAAAGGATGTCCTCTTGTCAGTTTAAAACCTCTTGGCACAAAAAAGTTCACTTGACAAATCTTTATATTGACCCTGGATAAAATATATAAGGTAATCATATCTCCTCTTAAAAAACTTTTTTTCTAGAGTAAATAAGTGTAATTTGGTTAGTCTTTCTTCATAACATAGCCCCTCGATTCCCCTTATTAGTTTTGCTGCCCTTCTCTGTAGTTTTTCCAGATCTAAAATGTCCTTTTTATGATATAGTGCCCAAAATTGTACTCCAAATTCCAAATAAGGGCACACTAGGGATTTTTAAATTGGGAGACTTATATTTGCTTTCCTTGTTTCTATACCCTTCTTAATACATGTTAATAATTTACTTGCCTTTGCAGCTGCTGCTTGGCATTGAGCACTGTTACCTAGGTGGCTGTCCACAAGCCCTCCCAAATCCCTTTTAATATCTGATACCCCGAGATTTACTCCATCGCATATAATAGTTGTCAAACTGCGATTCGTTGTCACGATTGCGACAGATTGCAGTTGGACAATTTCGCATTGCGCAACGGCCCGCACATGCGCAAATGCCGGCATAAGCCGCTTATGCACATTGTGCTACGCCCCGCGCAATCGCATACCAAGGCATAAGCCCATTGCGCAACTTTCCATGCATGCGCATAGTGTGGCGTAAGCCGCACATGCGCATTGTGCAACGGGTCTTGCAGGTCCGCCGGAGACACAGAAGAAGGGGACACACCGGGAAGAAGGGGGAAGACACAGAGGAGAGCGGGGAGAGACACAGGGAGAGAGAGGAGGGGGGCAGAGACACAGGGGAGGGGGAGACACAAAGGGGTGGGAGAGGAGGGGGGTAGACACACAGGACAGGGGGGAGGCACACAGAGGAGGGGGGAGAGACACAGGGGAATGAGAATGGGGAGAGACACAGAGGAGGGGGGAGAGACACAGGAAGTGAGAGGAGGGGGAGGAGAGACTTATAGGAGTAAGAGGAGGGGGAAGGACACAGGGGAGGGAGAGGAGGGGGGAGAGACACAGTGGAGTGAGAGGAGGGGGAGAGACACAAAAGAGTGAGGGGGAGAGACATAGGGAAGGGAGATGAGGAGGGAAGAGACACAGTGAAGGGGGGAGACACAAAAGGGTAGGAGAGGATGACGGTAGACACACAGGGGAGTGGGGAAGAGACAGAGGAGAGGGTAGAGACACAGGGGAGTGAGAGGAGGGGCGAAGAAATACAGGGGAGTGAGAGGAGGGGGGAGAGACACAAAGGAGTGAGAGGAGGGAAGAGAGACAAAAAGGAGTGAGAGTAGGGGGGAGAGACACAGGGGAGGGGGAGGAGGGGGAAGAGACACAGGGGTAGGAAAGGAGGGGGTAGACACATAGGGGAGAGAGAGAAAGGGGAGAGACACAGGGGAATAAGAGGGAGGGAGAGACACAGGGGAGGGCGGAGACAAAGGGGTAGGAGAGGAGGGTGGTAGACACATAGGGGAGGGAGAGGAGGGGGAGAGACACAGGGAATTTATAGGGGTAGAGACACAGAGGAGGGGGGAGACACAGGGAAGTGAGAGGAGTTGGAGAGACTGGGGTTCACATAAACACATTGGATAACCCTGTCACAATACTTTCAAGATAACTTCTTACAATTTGATTCTCTTAAAAATTGTTTTTATGTCTCAGTGAAATCTTTCACCTTTCTCTTCGCTTAAGTCCCTAAGGTTCTCTGTAAAGTTACTGTGCAGATAATGGACTTTACTAGTGTTACAGCCAAGCCTGTTGAAAAGAAAGAGCATATCCTCTACTAATTGTGTGTTGTGGTCTGCCTTCTTGATGCCAAGAAAGTGTTTCACAACCAGAACATGATTTAATTTCATTAATTAATGCTGGAAAATGTGTATCTTTTATAAGTTGTCTGATCTGTAGACCATCGAAAATTCCTGCCTTTAGTTTTTTCATGGTAAGGCTAGGTAATTTATGTGCTGTGGGCCTCATTCAATTGGCCGAATTTACAGACTCGAATTCGCAAGTGGAGATCTCAGGCAAATTTGCTATTCTATTGCCATCTTTTTGCAAGCTTGGATCGGGTTACGAGATACCGCGTTGCGAAAATGGATACAGTAAAACTCGTAGCCTACACCACTCTGAAGCCTTTGTTCTGTCACTTGCGCATTGCTAAAGTCGCAAATCTTTTATTGAAGGATAATGATAACAGAAATCACCAAGGGCTCTGATCAAAAGTTTACATACCCTTGAATGTTTGGCCCTGTTACAGACACACAAGGTGACACACACACAGGTTAAAATGGCAATTTTGTGGCTTTTTACATTGCAATTAGTGTCTGTGTATAAATAGTCAATGTGTTTGTTAGCTCTCAAGTGGTTGCACTGAGTTGGCTAGATACTGAGCCATGGAGAGTATAGAAGAACTGTCAAAAAACCTGCGTAACAAGATAATGGAACTTCATAAAGATGAAAAAGAATATAAAAAGATATCCAAATTCCAGCCAGTACTGTTCAATCACTTTTCAAGAGGTGGAAAATTTGTTGATCTCTTGATACCATGTCAAGGTCAGGTAGACCAAGAAAGATTTCAGCCACAACTGCCAGAAGAATTGTTCGCATAACAAAGTAAAACCCACAGGTTATCTCAGGAGAAATACAATCTGCTCTGGAAAAAGATGGTGTGATTGTTTGAAGGAGCACAATACGACAATACTTGAACAAAAATTAGCTGCATGGTCGAGATGCCAGAAAGAAGACTTTACTGCCAATGCCACAAAAAAGCCTAGTTACAATATGCCCAACAACACCTGGACACGGCTCACAGCTTCTGGCACGCTGTAATTTGGAGTGATGAGAACAAAATAAGCGCTATTTTTGAAGAGGAGTCAACAAGGCATATAGTGAAAAGAATACCATCCCCACTGTGAAGCATGGTGGTGGCTCACTGATGTTTTGATGGTGTGTGAACTCTAAAGGCACAGGGAATCTTGAAAAATTTATGGCAAGATGAAGAATGTTATCAGAAAATACTGGCAGACAATTTGCATTCTTCTGCACGAATGCTGCGCATGGGACGCTCTTGGACATTCCAGCATGACAATGACCCTAAGAACTAAGGGAATGCAAACTTTTGAACAAGGTAATTTAATTTTATTTCTTTGTTGCCATGTTTTGTTTTATGATTGTGCCATTCTGTTATAACCCAGAGTTGAATATGAATCCCATAAGAAATAAAAGAAATGTATTTTGCTGCTCAAGGCACAAAACTGCATAGAGATACTATTTTTATTTGCTAAACATATTAGTTGAAATGATGGGGTTTCTAGAGTGGCACCTCTCTTTTTCAAGTCAGAAGCAATACTGATTAGGGTAGGCAGTGGAATCAGTGGAGAGCAGAGATTCAAAGTGTACACCTGATTGGTCAAGTGTACGTGTGTCTGTATACGTTTTTTATAAGCGAAAACCAGAGTAACTTAAGTTAGGACCATACAATAAATATCCCCATATATTGAGTAGCAAAACAACAATGAAAGAAAAAAAACATGAGAAGGAATTTGGCAGGTTAACAAGAAGTTTTGGTAATTTAATACAATCCCAAGTTTATATTAAGTCCTGTGTCCTTAGTATTGAAGAATGTTATCATCTTAATTTAAAATGTACTGGGATCATACTCGATATAATGGTTGATGTGTTTGTATGATGGTGTAGGAATGCATTGCTATCTCAAGATGTGAACCATAAATTCTGCTCTGTATCAGAATTTTTTTAAGGAAAATGTCTGGTCATCTGTTTATAAGTTGTAGCTGAAGCATAGTTGCGATATTCAGCAATTCGATGATCAAAAACACAAAAGCAAGCCCATATCATAAAGGCTGAATAGTAGTGAAAGTAATAGGGATGCTGAGGTTGGACCTGAAATGACCAGTTCATGCTTGACAACCTACCAATGTTTATTAATTAAAGAGAAATGTGCAGTGTATAAGGTAACTTTTAGGAAATGGTTAATCTGGGAAAGACACTTAGAATAGAAGCTCTGACCCTTACACTGTCAACAGACACACAAGATGGTAAGACACCTGTTTTAGCACCATATGGACAGGTAGGGCGGCAAGCTGTTTCACATTTGTAAAGTATAAAGATGGGTCAGGAGTGTCATAAATCTGTCCTTATTCAGACAGCGTTGGCATGGAATACACCATGGTGCAGAGTTGCATACCTGGCTTTCGGATGTTGTGTTAGGCAGATTACAGCAAAGAGGTAAACTGTGTTATCCTAACCTTATCAGGGTAGTAAGGTGCAGGGACTGGGGCAAATGAGATCATGCATCTTTCTTACACAGGGAAAGAAGAGATAACTTGTTTGAGAAGAGAACCACAAGAATTTAAACTGGAGGATAATGTGCGTTGAGTTACTGGGAAAGAGGCAGCTTTATTTATCATAAGTCCAATTACTCAATGGAAGGGGTGCATTAATGGTTTTCAGATCCCTGGAACGGTGTCATGGGCTATGGTATATGTATTACAATTGTTAGCGGCCTTGTTTGCCTACTGTCATTGCATCTCATACCAGGGGTAAATTTCAAGAATATATACATGAAGAGGTTAAACATTAGCTGATGTGACAAAGTTATCCAAGGGGGTTATGTGAGCTACAGACCTTTTTCTGCTTAGTTGATTAGCAACACCTTAACATACATGTTCTAGGACTGCCTCCTGGCATATGGGTGGGGTTGCTTATGGACTGATTGTTTGCAAAAAGTGGTTCAACAATCTGCAGCTCCTGTCTAATTGTCTAAACTGAGCACAAACCCAGAGGAGACTGGTAACCAGGTAATTAAGTAGTTACACATTCTAATGTTGGGTGGTTCTGTAGCTGCTTGGTTGTTGGAGATATCCAAGCTCTTATTGTGTGATTTATGGTACTTCCAAATTATCAACAGGAGTGGTAAGATTACACCCAAAACCTCTTCAAAATAAACATAATTATCAGATATTGAAAGGGATTTGGGAGTGCTTGTGGACAACCACCTAGGTAAAAGGGCTCAGTGTCAAGCAGCAGCTGCAAAGGCAAATCAAATATTAGGATATATCAAGAAGAGTATAGAAGCAAGTGAAACAAATATAATTCTGCCATTATACAAATCCCTAGTAGGTACAATTTTGGGCACTACTTCATAAAAAGGACATTTTAGATTTGGGAAACGTACAGAGAAGGGCAACAAAACTAATAAGGGGAATGGACGGGCTAAGCTATGAAGTAAGACTAAACAAATTAAGCTTATATTCTCTAGAAAAAAGGTGTCTACGAGGAGATATAATTACATTATATAAATACATCCAGGGTCAGTATAAAGATTTGTCAAGGGAGCTATTTGTGCCAACAGGTTTTCAACTGACAAGAGGACATCCTTTGAGGTTAGAAGTAAAAAGATTCCACCTTAAAGAAAGAAAAGGTTTCTTCACAGTAAGGGTGGTTAATCTGTGGAATTCTCTACTAAAGGAGGTGGTGACAGAATATTCAATAGACTGGATATATTTTTAAATTAAAAGGGCACTCAGGGTTATCCAGGGTTACCCTAATTAGAGAGGGAGTATTGATCCAGTGAAGAATCCGATACCCAATTTCTGGAGTCAGGATGGAATTATTTTTTCTCCATTTATGAGACGATTTGTAATGTTTCAATAGGTTTTTTTTTATGTTTGTCTTCCTCTGTATCAATTAACAACTAATCTGCATAGTGCAGATCAGAGTAGATCTTAAAAGTTTGAACGTTATAGATTATAAGTATTTTATCAACCTCAAATACTATGAGCCTTAGTCACTTGAGGTTTCTGGCGATGCGGTAGCCCGTAAGTGAGGTCGCAAGTTAAATTGCTATTCAATTGGCATATTTTTGCTGGCTCCGAATGGCTTCCGAGTTACGGCCTTGAAAAAATGTCGATGGTTAAACTTGGAACTTACAGCCTCCAGAAGCCTTTGATCTTTCACTTTCGCAAGGCTAAAATCGCAAACCGCTATTCAATTGCTCAATTTCTCTAAGCCCGCAAATGTTTTCACATCCGTAAGCAGCAAATGAAGGAGAAAATCCTACAAGTGCTAGTTAAACACCTATTCGTAGCACTGTAAATGCAAATAAAAAATCAATACTGCACTGTAAATAATGGGGAACTTGATGATAGACATTAGAACTAATTGCACGTTGTGTTTAACCCCCTTGCGGGTCCTCTCTAGCACTCATGGGATTTTCTCCTTCATTTGCCATTTACGGTGTGAAAACATTTGCGTGCTTGGGGAAATTAAGCAATTGAATAGCGATTTGCGATTTTAGCCTTGCGAAAGTGTAAAATCAAAGGCTTCTGGAGGCTGTAAGTTACGAGTTTAACCATCGCCATTTATTCAAGCCTGTAACTCGGAAGCCGTTCGGAGCCCGCAAAAAGAAGGCAATTGAATTGCAATTTAACTTGCGATCTCACTTATGGTCTACCGTATCGCCCAAAACCTGAATAAAATATGGCCTAAGTAAATATAAATTCTTAGTATTATGCCACAGTTTGTTTGAACAAGCAAAGTATACAACAGTGTTGGTGTCGGCATGACCAAAGCCATCTCAACTCCCCAAAAAATGCATCTGTCTGGTAACTAAAACTGAAATTTAAGATCTTGGTGTTATTCCTGTTTAGATTGACATCTGTAGTGATGAGAGAGGAGGAAAGAAGAAGGTCATTAGCAGAACAAAGGGGGCGGTTGGGAGAGTATTTTGAAACAAGATTAGGTTGTCGGCCATTCTAGTTTGGTATAAATGCCATATGCTTGGGAAGTATGTAACAAAATAATAATATTAACAGGTATACAAAACAGGAACATGAAAGCAATACTCTTATGATTCAGTCCTCATTCCACAGATTCAGGAGTGTGGTCCTTTTGACCTGGTGATTAGAGGAAGCCCATGTAATGACATTTCACTTGTGAACCCAAATCGCAAAGGTCTTCTTCGTAAGTTAATTGAGACAGTGTCATAAATGCATTTTTTTTATCATTTATGCTGTGCTTTTACACCTCATCATTTAATTTGTCCAAGCAAACCTACTTTTCATCGCTCATGGCAACACTGTCATCCAATCCTAAATGCTTCTTTTCAACCTTCATCTCCCTCCTCAGCCCTCCATCTTCCCCTCCAATGCCCAGCTTCATAACAGAAGACCTTACCAACCACTTCATAAATAAAATACTCCCAATTAGACATGACATCTCTACACTTCACCCCACAGACACATTACATCCACCTTTCTTTGCTCCCAACAGACACACTCAGCTATTTTGCACCAGTTACAGAAGATCCTCTCATCTTACTACCTACCCCCTTAATCTCATTCCTTCACATCATATCTCATTTATTTCTACCACCCTTACTCACATACTCACTCAATGTTTCAACCTTTCTCTTTCTTCTGGTGCATTCTCATTCTCACTCATTCTAAAGACCCCTCATCTCCAAGACATAATTGTTACTTCCCCCCTTCCTCTTTGATTTACAACATGTCTTAAGTAAACAACATAAAAATCACCCCCACCTCTAGAGTTAGATGTCTTGGTGTCACACCTGTCTCGGACCTCTCCTTTACCGAGAAATTCTATCACTCACCAAATCCTGCTGTCTTCACCTCCAGAACATCTCCCCACTTTAACCATTCACCCAAGACACTATTAAGACATTCATTTGTATTCCCATAATGTCACACCTTGACTATTGCCGCCCCATCCTAATTGACCTTCTACTGAACCATTTCTTCCCACTCTAATTATCATGTAAACTTCCACCAGAATCATCCACCTTACCCAACACTCATCATCTGCTGCCCTATTCTGCCAGTCCAGACATTGGCTCTCCATTTGCTCAAGAATAATATTTAAAATCCTAAGCCTCACTTACAAAGCCCTCAACAAAACCACGCCTTTCTACATCTATCTTGTCTTCAGATATAATCCAAACTGTCCTCTCTGCTGTACCCAAGATTTGTGCCTCTAATCCACCAATATAATCTCCTCACAAGCGTACCTGCTCACAATGGCAATTACTTGAACCATCCAGGATCAACATATCATGAAGTCCGGTATTTAGTAACACACATAAGTGATATAATGATCCAATGTACTTATCATCTTATTACTGATATCTCATTTCAATGCAGAGGACACTGGAGGTGGAGGCAGAGGCTGAGGCAGAACATAGGACTTCTCTGTTTCACCCCCATTCTTTGGAATCCTCTATCTCACTCTATAAGACTCTGTCAGTGCATTTAAATATTCAAAGATTTACTCTATCCATCGTGTGCCAACCCTCTTATGACAAACATTTCTTTAATGTGTATGCTGTTAGTATGTTATTTTTTTGTTATGACAGGTAATTGTGTAACATAGATTCCCCCTTACATCACAGAAGATTTACTCAGGGGTTACATTCTATTCAAGTATTTCCAAAGGGAATTAGAAAACTCATTTCATCCTAGCCATAAGTCTTTGCATATATTTTCGGCTAAGCAGTAGAAGTTTAGTTCTTCCATTCTGTATTTATAAGACCATAAGTAATTGCTTCTTTGCAATGGTATATACTTTAGTATTAACATTCATTTACTACCCTGGACCTCTGGGATCAAGGTTTGCTACTTCCAAGGGTTTGTAGAGCATTATGTAGGATAGGGAAGGTCTAGATCACTTTCGGGTGGATACATTTGTCAGTGGATCACTCTCCAATGAAGACGTCTTTAGGGTAGAGCTGTTGACATATTTTTCCACACTGATGTGATCATGGTCTAAAAATGTGACACTTTACAAATGGTAAATAATAATCAGGCTACCTATGAAAGCCAAGTTACCATCTCATAGTGAAAATGAACACACAATGTGGAATTGGTTCAGAAGTCTATATGTTCAATGTATGGGCCAAGAAAATGTCCTTTTACATTAGAGGAAATTACAGCAACCAGTAAAGGAAATCTGTGGAAAGTGAAACAAACAGATGTGGCTACTACAGATCACTAAATATATATAGTATATAATCTTTTTTAGAGACAAAGTATAATTCTTCATGCCTCATGTATCAAAGTAATAAAACTCCAGGGTCTCTGTCTTTGTTCCACAGAGGGCACTGCAGGTCTATTTTTTAAAATTTCCAGCACATGGTCTATGAAGCCCAACCGAAGGAAGTGCAAGACCGTCTATTCTTCTGGCTGTTTGAAAACGTGGTGGCTATTGAGAAACCTGTCACGAACGCCATCTCGTATGTCCTAAAGGTGAGGTATAATGTCTTGCTGTTGCATAAAATGTATCATGTAAGGCCATGTCAGATGTCGGTATTATTCAGTACTTTGAATTAAAGTATTCCAACTTAATAATGCATACTAGATTATCAAGGAAATACATATTTTGTTCCATTAACTGTGCTCTCCTTTGGTAGGTCTATCTAGTTTGCTTATAACATTTACTTATTTGCCCACCTTTTCTAAAAAAATACTTTTACACATTCCCCCTAACTTACATTTTAATATTTTTTTTTACATACAGATCATAAATTTAAACAAATAACATATAAATAGAAAAGATCTAGGGCCTTATTAAATTAGCCCTTGTAGTTCCCCCGGTCCTCGCAAAAGGCAGTTTTTTGCTGTTTGTGAGGACCGAATCCCCAATACTTCCCTCGCAGCCTGCTTTGAGAGATGACTCAGAAAAATGGCTGAGAAAAAGCTCCGAGAGAGCTACGGAGTAGCACGCAGCCTTAAATCTATAAGTTGAATCTCGCACCTCAGAAGAATCTCTAGGGGCACAAAAAAGTGCCAGCAAGGGATCCTAAAGCCTCTATGTGCTACCTCGGAGCAGCCCGAGAAAACCGTGTGATGCTCCTCCTTGCTCCCTAAATACATCACAATGCTGCAGGGGTCCCTACATTAACTCCTTAAAGCGGGGGGCCACGATCAGCATAGATCAGGCCCCCGCTGCACTTAAAACTTTTAAATTCCTAGGCGCAGCTCCTTAAAGGGCCTGCGGCACACTAATAGCAATCCCGGCCGCGGCACCTAAAATTAACCCCCCTCTATGCTGGGGGTCCACATCGGGACCCCCAAAGTGTCCCCACATTAACCCCTTCCTGCAGTGGTCCATAGGGACCCCTGCAGCCCCCCACATTAACCCCTTGCAGCGGAGGTCCCTGATCGGCACCGATCGTTACCCCGCTGTATTTAAAATTTTAAATTTCCCACCTCGCGGGTCCTTAAAGGACCGTAAAGGTCCTGAAAGGACTTGCGCTAAAAAATATTAACCCCAGGCAACTAAAATTAACCCCATAACTCATGGGGGTGAATACAGACACCCATAAGCCTTAATTAACACTGTCACTCATGTGGATCAGTACAGACCCCCATTAGCCCTTAATTAACCCTATAACTCATGGGGGTCAATACAGACCCCCATAAGCACTTAATTAACCCTGTCACTCCTGGGCATCAATACAGACCCCCAATAAGCCCTTTCTTAACCCTATAACTCATGGGGGTCAATACAGACCTCCATAGGCCTTGATTAACCCTGTCACTCATGGGGATCAATACAGACCCCCATAAGCCCTTAATTAACCTTATAACTCATGGGGTCAATACAGATCCCTTCATAAGCCATTAATAAACCATATAACTCATGGGGGTCAATACAGACCCCCATAAGCACTTAATTAACCCCATCACTCATAGGGGTCAATACAGACCCCCATAAGCACTTAATTAACCCTATAACTCATGGGGGTCAATACAGACCCCCATAAGCCCTTAAATAACCCTGTCACTTATGGGGGTCAATACAGACCCTCATAACCCTCAATTTAACCTCATCAGTCCCATAAGGGTATATTATGACCCTTATGTGGTAGTTACAACCCTAACATTAACCACATAAGTGCCATGACTGTCCTCAAGGACCCTCATGACACTATGTACAAATACTACACTGCACTTTACCCCCCAATAAACCATTGAATCTAAACTAACCCCCTCTACACTAATCTATTAACACCTACACTACCTACCTACCCCCTAATAAACCCCCCCACCACTCTAAATACAGAAAATAAACAAACCTAAGTCACAAAAAATAAAAAAGGAACATTACAGAAAATAAAAAAAATACATTACAACCCCCTCCCCTACTACAGAAAAAAAATTACACACCTGAAAAGGAAATACCTACAGAATACATACAATACAAATAAAATAAAATACAATTCCCCCTATCTATCTAACATACAATCAATCCTAATATACAATAAATCCTATCTTTCTAAAATACATACCCCGATCTATCTAATATACAATAAATCCTAACTATCTAAAATTCATACCCATATCTACCTATCTATCTATTATACAATAAATCCTAATGTACAATAAATCCTATCTTTCTAAAATACATACCCCGATCAATCTAATATACAATAAATCCTAACTATCTTAAATACATACCCCTATCTATCTAATATACAATAAATCCGAACTATCTAAAATTCATACCCATATCTATCTATCTAATATACAATAAATCCTAACTATCTTAAATACATACCCCTATCTATCTAATATACAATAAATCCTAACTATCTAAAATACATTTAAGTTGAAGCCTCTTATCTACGAGGCTGGAATTTAATGAGGCTGCTAGTGTTGTATCCAATAAAAGTCAATCTACTAATAGTGTTCCTCAGTGTAAAAGATAGGAAAATAAGAATACTATATAAAACACATGCTTTTCACTTAGAAATATACAATCTGACAGCAAAAATTGCATTTGCAGTGTAGTCAGTGTCCATTAAGTTCAATGTTTCAAAGAAAGTTATATTAGAGTTTCAGATTCTCAGATCATTGACACTCAATCTGCCATTTTCTTTTCTTTTTTATTGCTTTTATAGAGAACCCCAGTGAAGATTAATGCCATAGAGGTCTCAGCTGCACAGAGAGCCCGTAATTTCTGGGGTAACCTTCCTGGCATGAATAGGTAAGTGAGAGCAGTGTGATGGGGTGACTGGGGTTGGAATCATTGTAGTGTCATAAGAACCAGGTTTAAATTTCAACTCTGACTACATCCGGAAAACAATTTTTTAGGTTTAATTTTTCATAAATCTTTTTAAAGATTTCCATTTGTTATCTCCAAGATCAATGCACCTTCTTCTTCTTTTGAAGAACTTGATTTAATAATGATCAAAATTTATTTACACAGATTTGCACGTTATTATAATCTTACATTTTTAGCGATTATATGCATTTTTGCTTTGTTGATGATGGACATTTTGTCTTCTAAAAGGATTAGAAACCTGGAAAGAGTAAGAGGAGACAGTTCTCCTCCAAATAGCCTACTGACAATCATAGTCAATGGCAGAATAGGTCTCCATAGAAATACCCTCTCCCTTAAAGTTACAGACAAACTAGCAGTTTAAGATGGGTCTACCCACGACACAAAGTCATATAAATATAATAATTGCCCTGAAATGCTTTAATGTTACATAGTTACATAGTAAATGAGATTGAAAAAATAATTTTAGTCCATCAGTTTAACCTTTTAAGATCTCCTCTGATCTGCAGTATTCAGTTTAATTTTTAATTGTTAATTGATCCAGAGAAAAAAAAAAAAAAAAAAGTGAAACTTTGCCAATTGTCTCAAAAGGAAAAAAAAATCCTTCCTGACCTCAGATACTGGCGATCCGACTTCTCCCTGGATCAATACTCCCTCTCTAATTATCCAGGATAATCCTGAATGTCCTCTTTATTTAGAAAAACATCCAATCCCTTTTGAATCCGCTGTAAGCATCTCCCTCGGTAGAGAATTCCAGAGTTTAACTACCCTTACTGTGAAGAACACTTTTCTTTCTTTTAACTTTAAAGGATGTCCTGTTGTCAGTTGAAAACCTCTTGGAACAAAAAGTTCACTTTCCAAAGCCTTATATTGACATGGGTATAATTTATATAAGGTCATCATATCACCTCTTAAACACCTTTTATTCTAGAGAAAATAAGTGTAATTTGATTAGTCTTTCTTCATAACTTAGCCCCTCTCTTCCCCTTATTAGTTTTGTTGCCCTTCTCTGTACTTTTTCCAGATCTAAAATGTCCTTTTTTATGATATAGTGCCCAAAATTGTACTCCATATTCCAAATGAGGGCGGACTAGGGATTTGTAAATTAGGAGCCTTATATTTGCTTCCCTTGTTTTTATACCCTTCTTAATACATGCTAATAATTTACTTGCTTTGCAACTGCTGCTTGGCATTGAGCACTGTTACCTAGGTGGTTGTCCACAAGCCCTCCCAAATCCCTTTTAATAGTTGATACCCTGAGATTTACTCCATCACATATAATAGTTGTCCAACTGCGATTCGTTGTCACGATTGCGACAAATTGCAGTTTGACAATGGCATTGCTGTAAGCTGCTCATGCGCATTTTGAGAGAGAAAGAGCAGGAAAGAAGGAGAGAGAGCAGGAAAGAAGGAGAGAGAGCAGGAGAGAAGCGGAGAGAGCAGGAGAGAAAGGGAGAGAGCAGGAGAGAGAGCAGGAGACAAGGGGAGAGAGCAGGAGAAAGGGCGGGGGGGGCAGGAAGGAGGGGGAGAGAGCAGGAGAGAAGGGGGAGAGCAGGAGAAAAGGAGAGAGAAGAGGGTATATAAAAGGAGAGAGAGCAGGAGAGTGGGGGAGAGAGCAGGAGAGGGGCAGAGAGAGCAGTAGAAGGGGGAGAGCAGAAGAGAAGGAGAGAGAGAGCAGAAGAGAAGGGGAGAGAGCAGGAAAGAAGGAGAAAGAGCAGGAGAGAGAGTAGGCGATAAGGGGAGAAAGCAGGCGAGAAGGGGAGAAAGCAGGCGAGAAGAGGAAAGAGCAGGCGAGAAGGAGAGAGAGCAGGCAAGAAGGAGAGAGAGCAGGCGAGAAGGCGAGAGAGCAGGCGAGAAGAGGAGAGAGCAGGCGAGAAGGGGAGAAAGCAAGCGAGAAGGAGAGAGAGCAAGCGGGAAGGAGAAAGAGAGCAGGAGAGAAGGGGAGAGAGCAAGCGAGAAGGGGAGAGAGCAGGAGAGATGGGAAGAGAGCAGGAAAGAAGGGGAGAGAGCAGGAAAGAAGGGGAGAGAGCAAGAAAGAAGGCAAGAGAGCAAGAAAGAAGGGGAGAGAGCAGGAAGGAAGAAGAGAGAGCAGGCGAAAGAAGGAGAGAAAGCAAGAGAAAAGGGAAGAGAGCAGGAGAAAAGGAGAGAGAGCAGGAGAGAATGGGAGCGAGCAGGGGAGAAGAAGAGAGAGCAGGAGAGAAGTTGAGAGCGCAGTGAAGCAGGGGAGAGAGAGAGCAGGAAAGAAGCGGAGAGAGAAAGAGAGAGCAGAAAAGAAGGGGAGAGAGAGCAGGAGAGAAGTGGAGAGAGCATGAGAGATGAAGTTGAGGGAGCAGGAAAGAAGGGAAGAGAGCAGGAAAGAAGGGAAGAGAGCAGGAAAGAAGGAGAGAGAGCACGAAAAAAGGAGAGAGAGCAGGAAAGATGGAGAAAGAGCAAGAGAAAAGGGAAGAGAGCAGGAGAAAAGGAGAGAAATAAGGAGAGGGGGCAGAAGAGAAGGAGAGAGAGCAGGAGAGAAGGGGAGAGAGCAGGAAAGAAGGAGAGACAGTACAAAAGAAGGAGAGAGAGCAGGAGAGAAGGGGAGAGAGTAGAAGAGAGCAGGAGAGAATTGGAGAGAGCAGGAGAAAAAGAGAGAGAGCAGGAAAGAAGGGGATAGAGCAGGAGAGATCAGCCGAGAAGGGGAGAGAGCAGGCGAGAAGGAGAGAGAGCAGGCAAAAAGGGGAGAGAGCAGGCTAAAAGGAGAGAGATCAGGAAAAAAGGGGAGAGAGCAGGAAATAAGGGGAAAGAGCAGGTGAAAGACAGGGTGAGAGCAGGTGAAAGAAGGGGAGAGAGCAGGTGAAAGAAGGGGAGAGAGAGAGCAAGAAAGAAGGAGAGAGAGCAGGAATGAAGGGGAGAGAGAGCAGGAAAGAAGGGGAGAGAGCAGGACAGAGAGCAGGACAGAAGCAGAGAGAGCAGGAGAGAAGTTGAGAGCTCAGAAAGCAGGTGATAAAGCAGGTGAGAAGGAGAGAGAGCAGGTGAGAAAGAGAGAGAGCAGGAGAGAAGGAGAGAGAGCAGGAGAAAAGGGGAGAGAGCAGTAAAGTAGGGGAGAGATAGCAGGAAAGAAGGGGAGAGAGCAGTTAAAAATGGGAGAGAGCAGGAAAGAAGGGGAGAGAGTAGGAAAGAAGGGGAGAGAGTAGGAAAGAAGGGGAGAGAGCAGGAAAGAAGGGGAGAGAGTAGGAAAGACAGAGAGAGAGCAGGAAAGAAGGGGAGAGAGCAGGAGAGAGAGCTGGAGAGAAGGAGAGAAAGCAGGAGAGAAAGGAAGAAAGCAGAAGAGAAGGGAAGAGAGCAGAAGAGAAGGGAAGAGAGCAGGAGAGAAGGAAAGAGAGCAGGAGAGAAGGGAAGAGAGCAGGAGAGAAGGGGAGAGAGAAAGAGAGAACAGGAAAGAAGGGGAGAGAGATCTGGAGGGAGCAGGAGAGAAGGGGAGAGAGTAGGTGAGAAGGGGAGAGAGCAGGAGAAAAGGGGAGAGAGCAGGAGAGAGAGCAGGAGAGAAGGAGAGAGAGCAGGAAAGGAGGGGAGAAAGCAAGAAAGAAGTGGTGAGAGCAGGACAGAGAGCAGGAGAGAATGGAAGAGACCAGAAGAGAAGGAGAGAGAGCAGGAAAGAAGGGGAAAGAGCAAGAAAGAAGGGGAGAGAGCAGGACAGAGAGCAGGAGAGAATGGGAGAGAGCAGGTAAAAGAAGGGGAGAGATAGCAAGAAAGAAGGGAAGAGAGCAGGACAGAGAGCAGGAAAGAAAGGGAGAGAGAGCAGTAAAGAAATAGACAGAGAGCAGGAAAGAAGGGGAGAGAGAGCAGGAAAGAAGTGGAGAGAGCAGGACAGAGAGCAGGACAGAAGCAGAGAGAGCAGGAGAGAAAGCATGAGAGAAGTGAAAAAAGCAGAAGAGAATGGAAGAGAGCAGAAGAGAAGGGAAGAGAGCAGGAGAGAATGGAAGAGAGCAGGAGAGAAGGGGAGAGAGAAAGAGAGAACAGGAAAGAAGGGGAGAGAGATCAGGAGAGAGCAGGAGAGAAGGGGAGAGAGCAGGATAGAGAGCAGGAGAAAAAAAAAGAGAGCATGAAAGGAGGAGAGAGAGCAAGAAAGAAGGGGAGAGAGCAGGACAGAAGGAGAGAGAGCAGTTGAGAAGGAGAGAGAGCAGGAGAGAAGGAGAGAGAGCAGGAGAAAAGGGGAGAGAGCAGTAAAGTAGGGGAGAGATGGCAGGAAAGAAGGGGAGAGGCAGAAAAGAAGGGGAGAGAGCAGGAGAAAGAGCAGGAGAGAAGGAGAGAGAGCAGGAAAGAAGGGGAGAGAGCAAGAAAGAAGGGGAGAGAGCAGGACAGAGAGCAGGAGAGAAATGGAGAGAGCAGTAGAGGGGGCAGCCGAGAAGGGGAGAGAGCAGGCGAGAAGGGGAGAAAGCAGGAAAGAAGGGGAGAGAGCAGGTGAAAGAAGGGGAGAGAGCAGGAAAGAAGGAGAGAGAGCAGAAGAGAAGAAAAGAGAGCTGAGAGAAGAGAGAGCAGGAAAGAAGGGGAGAGAGAAAGAAAAGGGGGAGAGAGCAGGACAGAGAGCAGGAAAGAATGGGAGAGAGCAGGAAAGAAGGGGAGAGAGCAGGCGAGAAGGGGAGAGAGCAGGCGAAAAGGGGACAGAGCAGGCTTAAAGGAGAGAGATCAGGAAAGAAGGGGAGAGCAGGAAAGAAGGCGAGAGAGCAGGAAAGAAGGGGAGAGAGCAGGTGAAAGAAGGGGAGAGAGCAGGAAAGAAGGAGAGAGAGCAGAAGAGAAGGGAAAAGAGCAGTAGAGAAGGGAAGAGAGCAGGAGAGAAGGGAAGGGAGCAGGAGTGAGATCAGGAGAGAGCAGGAGAGAGGGGAGAGAGCAGGAGAGAAGAAGTTGAGAGAGCAGGAAAGAAGGAGAGAGAGAGCAAGAGAAAAGGGAGGAGAGCAGGAGAGAAGTGGAGAGAGCAGGAGAGAAGTGGAGAGAGCAGGAGAAAAGGAGAGAGAGCTGGAGAAAATTAGAGAGAGCTGGAGAAAAGGAGAGAGAGCACTAATAATTACAACCTTTTTGAGTGGGTTAAAGATATCTATCTCTTTGCCCGAAAACTAGTACTCATGAAACCCCATAAGAAGACAACGGATGCTGAACTTGATTCTTTAAAACTGAGCGTCTCTGAAGAACTAGCACTAAGAGAGATGATGATTGATTGGGATGAAGATCATGATGTAACCTCCCTTGGTGAAGGACCTTATACAAATCTCAAACCCAAAAGCAGATTTACACCAAACTTTTGTATTTCTCCCGAAGTCCAAGTCTTTGTTAAATTGGTAACAAAAGATTTGGAAACTCTAGCAAATAACTATACAAAAGAAACCAATCTGACAGCAATGGAATTGCGATCCTTAACCCAACTACAAAAAAATAATGAGATAGTAGTAAAACCCTCAGACAAAGGAGGGAATACGGTCTTCCTGCGACAAACTGATTATCATCAAGAAAACCTACGTTTATTAAACGATAGGAGTACATATCAAAGATTAACAACTGACCCTACAGCGGTGTTTAAAAAGGAACTCAATGTGATATTGACGGAGGGCCTCTGGAACAACATCATCTCAAGACAAGAGTACAATTATCTGTTTAACAAACACCCCACTATCCCTACTTTTTATTCGTTGCCGAAGGTACATAAAAATCTGAAAATCCCTCCGGGACGTCCAATAGTCGGAACATGCAAGTACATACATTGATCAAATTTTAAAACCGTTTGTAGCAACACTGGCATCTGGCAATGCCCAAGATAGCAAAAGTGTCTTAAAAAAGTTGTATTATCTACGATTAGATGCTGAATCTCTACTTGTCTGTTTGGATGTGGAAGGCTTATATACCTCAATTCCATATGAAGTAGGTGTACAAGCAGTAAGGAAATTTCTACAAACCCGTGGCCTACAACATTTAAAACACAGTGAGTTTGTTTTAAAGCTATTAGAATTTGTATTATCAAAGAATTACTTCATGTATAATAATAGCTTTTACAAACAAATTAAGGGGACAGCCATGGGCACACCATTTGTCCCTTCTTATGCCAATTTACATCTCGGCTTATGGGAAGAAACTATAGTCTTTGGAGAAGAACTGGCCAAATACACAGATCAGGTTGGCCTCTGGATCCGTTATATTGATGACGTGTTTATGACTTGGAATGGGAGTAGATCCAGCCTTATGGATTTTATCTCAATACTTAACGAAAACTCCATTGGTCTAAAATTAACATATACCATCAACACGAATCAGATCGAATTCTTGGATATGTTAATCTCTAAGACAGAGAACAATTCTATCATGACGATAACACACCGAAAAGACACTGCGTCAAATAGTATACTACTAGCATCCAGCAACCGCCCGCAACATCTGATACGGAGCATCCCATTCGGTCAGTATCTGAGAATACGCCGCAACTGTACAACAGAAATGGACTTTGAGAAACAAGCAAAAGACCTTTACAATCGATTTAAGCAATGAGGATATTCTCATAATGTCCTGAAAAAAGCTTATGCAAAAGCAAAACAACGTTCTCAGGCTGATCTGCTGTACAACTCTACAATGCCGAAACCTACTGAGCAACAACCAGTTAGAATCATTGGTACGTATAATAAATTTGGAGACAACATCCGCTCCATATTACAAAACCATTGGCATGTCCTTTTGGCCGACAAGGAATTAAAGTCAAGACTATCAGACGTAGCGTCAATTACTTATCGACGAGCACCAAGCCTCAGGGACAAATTAGTTCATAGCCATTTTGAAGCACAGAAAAATACGGGCTGTGATTGGCTCCAAGAACGGACAGCTGGATCCAAGCCCTGTGGTAAATCGAAAGCCTGTCTACATATCTGTACCACAACTAAATTTGCTCGCCTCTCTAGTCAGAAGGAATTTTCAGTTCGAGCCCATATTAACTTCAAAAAAACTTCAGTGATTTACCTCATCTCATGTAGATGTGGCCTACAATACGTAGGAAAAACTACACGTCAGTTCCGACGTCGAGTTCTGGATCACGTTAACAGTATAATAAATAAACAGGAGGTGGCAGTAGCAAGACACGTAAATTCCCTCCATGACGGAAATGTAATGTGTTTAAAGTTTATGGGTATCGAAATCATTAACACCTCCCCTAGAAGGGGAAATATGGAAATCAAATTACTCCAACGAGAAGCTTGGTGGATCTTTCATTTAAAAACATTAACACCTGATGGCCTCAATGAAGGATTTACCTTCACTCCGTTTATTTGAGCTATAGTGTTTTCTTCCCACTATTAGTTAACACACTTCCCAGGAAAGTCGGTCTCCAACTTTTATTATATTACACATTCCAGGAGCAGTTTTCCATTACCCCCTTACATTTCAGTATCTCCCTATTCTTTATATCTCTCATTGTTTAGGTGTTCCCAGCATATCTTCTAATGGGTCATATATTTAGTCTTATTTAGGGATCTATTATACTTACCATTAGAGATTTATAAGGGTTTTAGTACAGACTTTGGTACACTATTTCCTCTGTCTCTATCTAGCTAGTTTCTTCTGTCCCCCAACTCCCTCTATGTCCCTATAAGGGGTCTTTCCCTTTCTTAATTTTATTTTACTCATTGATTTCTGGCTTTTCTTACATTTGTTCACCTATGTAATTTGCTGATTGGGGTCCGTGTGTGTTTTGTAGTTTGTGATTTCCCTCCCCCTTCCTTTATTATTTCATTATTTTGGCTCCCTTTGGTGTTAGATAGGTTTAGAGATATATTTGTTTATTTATTATCTATGAACAACTCTTTTCTGAAACTGCCTGTCTAAATAAATACTTTTTAATCCATAGTCAACACTATTGTAAATTATATATTTCTAATTGGTGTTTTGTAACAATATTGTATTAAGATTCTTTAAATACCCATCGGTAGCCAAAGTATCATAAAGTATGGCAAGATCATGGACACAGTTACTGGCTGTAGAGGCAACATTACCCTTAAATCTCGCGTTTAACGCGAGTTCGCGATCCTGCCCGATGGCCTCGCGAGAAACGTGATCACGCGGTACGCGATGATGTCGCGCCGTGAGCGCGGTGAAGTCATCGCGTCCCGCGAATCGCGGAACCCTTTAAAAACCGACGTTTCTAGTAATATCAGCAACTGTAAGCCGCCATCTGCCTTCTAAACTGGACAGGTGCTGGTTTAATTTAGATTAAAAAATTTAACGTGGGGCATTAACATTATTACCAAGGGGCAATTTGTATAGCCTTTACCCCCATTAACCAGCCTGCTACCTGATATACAGTATAGTATATTTTTTATTTACATACACATTTTTGTACATACATGAATTTCTTATTGTTTTTTGTATAATAAAGATTTTTTGTTTTTTTCTGTAATTGGTTGCTACACAATTCTAAATAGAGTCTTGGGTGTTTCTATAGTGCACTGAGTATAGACATTGTAGATCCAGTGCATTTGGGAACTCATAATTAAAAGAAGGGGAGAGGGCAGAAGAGAAGGAGATAGAGGAGGATAGAAGGAGAGAGAGGAGGATAGAAGGAGAGAGAGCAGGATAGAAGGAGAGAGAGCAGGATAGGAGGAGAGAGAGCAAGAGAAAATGGAAGAGAGCAGGAGAAAATGAGAGAGAGAAAGAGAGGGGGCAGAAGAGAAGGAGAGAGAGCAGGAGAGAAGGTGAGAGAGCAGGAGAGAAGGTGAGAGAGCAGGAGAGTAGGGGATAGAGCAAGAGAGAAGGGGAGAGAGCAAGAGAGAAGGGGAGAGAGCGGAAGAAAAGGAGAGAGAGCAGGAGAGAAGGTGAGAGAGCAGGAGAGAAGGGGAGAAAGCAAGAGAGAAGGGGAGAGCGCAAGAAAGAGCAGGAGAGAGGGCAGGAAAGAAGGAGAGAGAGCAGGAAAGAAGGAGAGAGAGCAGGACAGAGAGCAGGAGAGAAGCAGAGAGAGATCAGGAGAAAAGGACATAGAGATTAGGAGAGAATGTGAGAGAGCAGGAGAAAAGGACAGAGAGATTAGAAGAGAAGGAGAGAGAGCAGGAGAGAAGTAGAGAGAGCAGGAAAGAAGGAGAGAGAAAAGAGAAAGAGCAGCCAAGAAGGGGAGAGAGAGCAGTCAAGAAGGGGACAAAACAGTAGAGAAGGAGAGAGATCAGGCGAGAGAGAGAGAGAGATCAGGAGAGAAGGGGAGAGAGCAGGTGAAAGAAGGGGATAGAGCAGGTAAAAGAAAGGGAGAGAGCAGGTGAAAGAAGGGGAGAGAGAGCAGGTGAATGAAGGGTAGAGAGCAGGACAGAAAGCAGGAGAGAAGGGGAGAGAGAAAGAGAGAGCAGGAGAGTAGGAGAGAGAGCAGGAAAGAAGGGGAGAGAGAGCAGGAGAGAGCAGGAGAGAAGGCGAGAGAGCAGGAAAGAAGAAGTTGAGAGAGCAGGAAAGAAGGGGAGAGAGCAGGAAAGAAGGGGAGAGAGCAGGTGAAAGAAGGGGAGAGAGACCGGGAAAGAGCAGGAGAGAAGAAGTAGAGAGAGCAGGAAAGAAGGGGAGAGAGGAGGAAAGAAGGAAAGAGAGCAAGAGAAAAGGGGAAAAGCAGGAGAGAAGGGGAGAGAGCAGGAGAAAAGGAGAGAGCAGGAGATAAGGAGAGAAGGGGAGAGAGCGGAGAGAAGGAGAGAGAGCAGGAAGGAAGGGGAGAGAGCAGGAAAGTAGGGGATAGACCAGGAAAGAAGGGGAGAGAGCAGGAGTGAAGGAGAGAGAGCAGGAAAGAAGGGGAAAGGGCAGGAGAGGAGAGAGAGCAGGAGAGAAGGGGAGAGAGCAAGAAAGAAGGGGAGAGAGCAAGAAAGAAGGGGAGAGAGCAGATCAGAGAGCAGGAGAGAAGGAGAGAGAGAGAAAGAAGCAGAGAGAAACAGAGAGAGCAGGAGAGAGAGCAGGAGAGGGGGAGGGCAGAAGAGAAGGAGAGAGAGCAAGAGAAAAGTGGAGAGAGCAGGAAAAAAGGGCAGAGAGCAGGAAAGAAGGGTAGAGAGCAGGAGTTAAAGAGAGAGCAGGAAAGGAGAGAGAGCAGGAAAGAAGGAGAGAGAGCAGAAGAGAAGGGAAGAAAGCAGGAGAGAAGGGAAGAGAGCAGGAGAGAAGGGAAGAGAGCAGGAGAGAAGGGGAGAGAGAAAGAGAGAACAGGAAAGAAGGGGAGAGAGATCAGGAGAGAGCAGGATAGAAGGGGAAAGAGCAAGAGAGAATGGGAGAGAGCAAGAGAAAAGGGGAGAGAGCAGGATAAAAGGAGAGAGAGAGCAGGAGAGAAGTTGAGAGAGCAGGAGAGAAGGGGAGAGAGCAAGAGAGAAGGGGAGAGAGAGAGGAGGAGAGAAGGAGAGAGAGCAGGAAAGAAGGGATGAAAGCAAGAAAGATGGGGAGAGAGCAGGACAGAGAGCAGGATAGAATGGGAGAGAGCAGGAGAGAAGCAGAAAGAGCAGGAAAGAAGGTGAGAGAAGAGTGAGCAGGAGAGAAGGAGAGAGAAGAGAGAACAGGAGAGAGAGGAGAGAGAGATCAGGAGAGAGAGGAGAGAGAGATCAGGAGAAAAGGAGAGAGAGATCAAGAGAAAAGAACAGAGAGATTAGGAGAGTAGGAGAGAGAGCAGGAGAGAAGGGGAGAGAGCAGGACAGAGAGCAGGAAAGAAGAATTTGAGAGACAAGGAAAGAAGGGGAGAGAGCGGGAAAGAAGGGGAGAGAGCAGGAAAGAAGTTGAGAGAGCAGGAAAGAAGAGGTTGAGAGAGCAGGAGAGAAGGGGAGAGAGCAGGAGAGATGCAGAGAGAGCATGAGAGAGAGCAGTGGAGGGGGAGGGCAAGAGAGAAGGGGAGAGAGTAGGAGAGAAGGGTAGACAGCAGGAGAGAAGGGGAGAGAGCAGGTGAAAGTAGGTGGAGAGAGCAGGTAAAAGAAAGGGAGAAAGATCAGGAAAGAAGGGGAGAGAGAGCAGGGAAGATGGGGAGGGAGCAGGAGAGAGAGAAGGGAAGAGAGCAGGAGAGAAGGTGAGAGCGCAGGAAAGCAGGGGATATAGCAGGTGAGAAGGAGAGAGAGCACGAGAGAAGGAGAGAGAGCAGGAGAGAAGGGGAGAGAGCAAGAGAAAAGTGGAGAGAGCAGGAGAGAAGGGGAGAGAGCAGGAGAGAAGTAGAGAGAGCAGTAGAGAGAGCAGGAGAGGGGAGAGCAGAAGAGAAGGAGAGAGAGCAGGAGAGAAGGGGAGAGAGGAGAAAAGAAGGGGAGAGAGCAGGAAAGAAGGGGAGAGAGTAGGAGAGAAGGGGAGAGAGCAGGAGTGAATGAGAGAGCGCAGGAAAGAAGGAGAGAGAAGAGGAAAGAAGGAGAGTGAGCGGGATAGAAGGGGAGAGAGCAAGAGAGAAGGGGAGAGAGCAAGAGAGAAAGGGAGAGAGCAATATAGAAGGGCGGGTGAAAACGAGAGAAAGCAGAAGAGAAGGTAAGAGAGCAGGAGAGAAGGGGAGAGAGCAAGAGAGAGCAGGAGCGAGAGCAGGGGAGAAGTAGAGAGAGCAGGAAAGAAGGAGAGAGAGCAGGAAAGAAGAGGAGAGAGCAAGAAAGAAGGGGAGAGAGCAGGGCAGAGAGCAGGAGAGTAGCAGAGAGAGCAGGAAAGAAGGTTAGAGAAGAGAGAGAGCAGCCAAGAAAGTGAGAGAGATCAGGAAAGAAGGGGAGAGAGCAGGAGAGTGGGAGGGCAGAAGAGAAGGAGAGAGATCAGGAGAAAAGGTAAGAGAGCAGGAGAGAAGGGGAGGGAGCAGGTGAAAGAAGGGGAGAGAGCAGGTGAAAGAAGGGGAGAGAGCAGGTGAAAGAAGGGGAAAGAGCAGGACAGAGAGCAGGAGAGAAGGGGAGAGAGAAAGCGAGAGAGCAGGAGAGTAGGAGCGAGAGCAGGAAAGAAGGTGAGAGAGAGCAGGAGAGAAGGGAGAGAGCAGGAAAGAAGAAATTGAGAGAGCAGGAAAGAAGGAGAGAGAGCAGGAAAGAAGGGGAGAAAGTGCAGGAGAGAAGGGGAGAGAGCAGGAAAGAAGAAGTTAAGAGAGTAGGAAAGAAGGGGAGAGAGCAAGAAAGAAGGAGAGAGAGCAAGAGAAAAGGGGAGAGAGCAAGAGAGAAGAGGAGAGAGCAGGAGAAAAGGAGAGAGAGCAGGAGAAAAGGAGAGAAGGGGAGAGAGCAGGAGAGGGGGGAGGGCAGAAGAGAAGGAGAAAGAGCAAGAGAGAAAGTAAGAGAGCAGGAGAGAAGGGGAGAGAGCAGTATAGAAGGGGAGAGAGCCGGCGAGAGAGCAGGAGAGTAGGGGAGAGAGCAAGCGAGAAGGGGAGAGAGCAAACGAGAAGGAGAGAGAGCAGGAAAGAAGGGGAGAGAGCAGGAGAGAAGGGAATAGAGCATTAGAGAAGTGGAGAAAGCAAGAAAGAGGGGGAGAGAGCAAGAAAAAAGGGGAGAGAGCAGGACAGAGAGCAGGAGAGAAGGGGAGAGAGCAGGAGTGAAGCAGAGAGAGCAGGAGAGAAGCAGAATGAGCTGGAGAGAAGCAGAGTGCACAGGAAAGCAGGGGAGAGAGCAGAAGAGAAGGAGAGAACAGGAGAGAAAGGGAGAGAGCCGGCGAGAGAGCAGGAGAGTAGGGGAGAGAGCAAGCGAGAAGGGGAGAGAGCAAACGAGAAGGAGAGAGAGCAGGAAAGAAGGGGAGAGAGCAGGAGAGAAGGGAATAGAGCATTAGAGAAGTGGAGAAAGCAAGAAAGAGGGGGAGAGAGCAAGAAAAAAGGGGAGAGAGCAGGACAGAGAGCAGGAGAGAAGGGGAGAGAGAAGGAGTGAAGCAGAGAGAGCTGGAGGGAAGCAGAGTGTGCAGGAAAGCAGGGGAGAGAGCAGAAGTGAAGGAGAGAGCAGGAAAGAGAGCAGGCGAGAAGGGGAGAGAGCAGGCGAGAAGGGGAGCGAGCAAGCGAGAAGGAGAGAGAGCAGGAGAGAAGTGGAGAGAGCCGGAGAGAAGGGGAGAGAGCAGTAAAAAGGGGAGAAAGCAGGTGAAAGAAGGGGAGAGAGCAGGCGAATGAGCAGGTGAGAAGGGGAGAGAGTAGGCGAGAATTAGAGAGAGCAGGCGAGAAGGGTAGAGAACAAGCGAGAAGGAGAGAGAGCAGGAGAGAAGGGGAGAAAGCAGGAGAGAAGGGGAGAGAGCAAGAAAGAAGGGGAGGGAGCAAGAAGGAAGGGGAGAGAGCAGGACAGAGAGCAGGAGAGAAGGGGAGAGAGCAGGAGAGAAGCAGAGAGAGCAGGAGAGAAGCAGAGTGCGCAGGAAAGCAGGGGAGAGAGCAGAAGAGATGGAGAGATCAGGAAAGAAGGGGAGAGAGCAGGCAAGAGAGTAGGTGAGAAGGGGAGAGAGCAGGCGAGAAGGAGAGAAAGCAGGAGAGAAGGGGAGAAAGCAGGAGAGAAGGGGTAAGAGCAGGAGAGAAGGGGAGAGAGCAGGAGAGAAGGGGAGAGAGCAGGAGAAAAGGAGAGAGAGCAGGAGAAAAGGAGAGAGAACAGTGGAGAAAAGGAGAGAGAGCAGGAGAGTGGGGGAGAGAGCAGGAGAGGGGCGGAGAGAGCAGGAGAGGGGGGAGAGGAGAAGAGAAAGAGAGAGAGAGAGCAGAAGAGAAGGGGAGAGAGCAGGAAAGAAGGAGAGAGAGCAGGAGAGAGAGCAGGCGAGAAGGGGAGAGAGCAGGCGAGAAGGGGAAATAGCAGACGAGAAGGAGATAGAGCAGGCGAGAAGGAGAGAGAGAGCAGGAAAGACGGGGAGAGAGCAGGAAAGACGGGGAGAGAGCAGGAAAGATGGGGAGAGAGCAAGAAAGAAGGCGAGAGAGCAAGAAAGAAGGTGAGAGAGCAGGACAGAGAGCAGGAGAGAAGGGGAGAGAGCAGGAGAGAAGCAGAGAGAGCAGGAGAGAAATTGAGAGTGCAGGAAAGCATGGGAGAGAGCAGAAGAGTAGGAGAGAGCAGGAAAGAAGGTGATGAGAGCAGGAGAGAGAGCAGGTAAGAAGGAGAGAGAGCAGGCGAGAAGACTAGAGAGCAGGCGAGAAGAGGAGAGAGCAGGCGAGAAGGGGAAAGAGCAAGCGAGAAGGAGAGAGAGCAAGCGAGAAGGAGAGAGAGCAAGCGAGAAGGAGAGAGAGAGCAGGAAAGAAGGGGAGAGAGCAGGAAAGACTGGGAGAGAGCAAGAAAGAAGGTGAGAGAGCAAGAAAGAAGGTGAGAGAGCAGGACAAAGAGCAGGAGAGAATGGGAGAGAGCAGGAGAGAAGCAGAGAGAGCAGGAGAGAAATTGAGAGTGCAGGAAAGCATGGGAGAGAGCAGAAGAGTAGGAGAGAGCAGGAAAGAAGGTGATGAGAGCAGGAGAGAGAGCAGGTGAGAAGGGGAGAGAGCAGGCGAGAAGGGGAGAGAGCAGGCGAGAAAGAGAGAGCAGGCAAGAATGAGAGAGAGCAAGCGAGAAGGAGAGAGAGCAGGAGAGAAGGGGAGAGAGGAGGAGTGAAGGGGAGAGAGCAGGTGAAAGAAGGGGAGAGAGCATGTGAAAGAAGGGGAGAGAGCAGGTGAAAGAAGGGGAGAGAGAGCAGGAAAGAAGGAGAGAGAGAGCAGGGAAGATGGGGAGAGAGCAGAACCGAGAGCAGGTGAGAAGGAGAGATAGCAGGAGAGAAGAAGGGAAGAGAGCAGGAGAGAATGGAGGAGAGCAGGAGAGAAGGTGAGACCGCAGGGAAGCTGGGGAGAGAGCAGGAGAGAGCAGGAGAAAAGTGGAAAGAGCAGGAGAAAAGCGAGAGAGCAGGAGAAAAGGAGACAGCAGGAGAAAAGGAAAGAGAGCAGGAGAAAAGGGGAGAGAGTATGAGAAAAGGGGAGGGAGCAGAAGAGAAGGGGAGAGAGCAGGAGAGAGGGAGGGCAGAGGAGAAGAGGAGAGAGCAGAAAGGAAGGGGAGAGAGCAGGAAAGAAGGAGAGAGACCAGGAAAGAAGGGGAGAGAGCAGAAAAGCAGGGGAGAGAGCAGAAGAGATGGAGAGATCAGGAAAGAAGGGGAGAGAGCAGGCGAGAGAGTAGGTGAGAAGGGGAGAGAGCAGGCGAGAAGGAGAGAAAGCAGGAGAGAAGGGGAGAAAGCAGGAGAGAAGGGGTAAGAGCAGGAGAGAAGGGGAGAGATCAGGAGAAAAGGAGAGAGAGCAGGAGAAAAGGAGAGAGAACAGTGGAGAAAAGGAGAGAGAGCAGGAGAGTGGGGGAGAGAGCAGGAGAGGGGCGGAGAGAGCTGGAGAGGGGGGAGAGCAGAAGAGAAAGAGAGAGAGAGCAGAAGAGAAGGGGAGAGAGCAGGAAAGAAGGAGAGAGAGCAGGAGAGAGAGCAGGCGAGAAGGGGAGAGAGCAGGCGAGAAGGGGAAATAGCAGGCGAGAAGGAGATAGAGCAGACGAGAAGGAGAGAGAGAGCAGGAAAGACGGGGAGAGAGCAGAACCGAGAGCAGGTGAGAAGGAGAGATAGCAGGAGAGAAGAAGGGAAGAGAGCAGGAGAGAATGGAGGAGAGCAGGAGAGAAGGTGAGACCTCAGGGAAGCTGGGGAGAGAGCAGGAGAGAGCAGGAGAAAAGTGGAAAGAGCAGGAGAAAAGCGAGAGTGCAGGAGAAAAGGAGACAGCAGGAGAAAAGGAAAGAGAGCAGGAGAAAAGGGGAGAGAGCAGGAGAGAGGGAGGGCAGAGGAGAAGAGGAGAGAGCAGAAAGGAAGGGGAGAGAGCAGGAAAGAAGGAGAGAGACCAGGAAAGAAGGGGAGAGAGCAGAAGAGGAGAGAGGGCAGAAAAGCAGGGGAGAAATCAGGAGAGAAGGGGAGAGAGCAGGAGAGAAAGGGAGAGAGCAGGAGAGAAGGAGAGAGAGAGCAGTAAAGAAGGGGAGAGAGCAGGAAAGAAGGGGAGAGAGCAGGAGAGATAGAAGGAAAGAAGGGAGTGTGCAGGAGAGAAGGGGAGAGTGCAGGAGAGAAGGGGAGAGAGCAGTAAAGAAGGGGAGAGAGCAGGGAAGCAGGAAAGAGAGAGCAGGAAAGAAGGGAAGCGAGAAAGAGAAAGATCAGGAAAGAAGGGGGAAGAGAGCAGGAGAGAAGGGGAGAGAGCATTAGAGAAGAAGTTGAGAGAGCAGGAAAGAAGGGGAGAGAGCAGGAAAGAAGGAGAGAGAGCAAGAGAGAAGGGAGAGAGCAGGAAAGAAGGTGAGAGATCAGGAAAGGAGGGGAGAGAGCAGAAGTGAAGGAGAGAAAGCAGAAAAGAAGGAGAGAGAGCAGCAAAGAAGGAGAGAGAGCAGGAGAGAAGGGGAAAGAGCAGGAGAGAAGAGAAGAGAGCAGGAGAGAGAGCAGGAGAGAAGGAGAGAGAGTAGGAGAGTAGGGGAGAGAGCGGTAGAAAAGGAGAGAGAGCAGGAGAGTGGGGGAGAGAGCAGGAGAGGGTGGGATAGCAGAAGAGAAGGAGAGCGAGAGCAGAAGAGAAGGAGAGATAGCAGGAGAAAAGGGGAGAGAGCAGGAAAGAAGGAGTGAGAGGAGGAGGGAGAGCAGGAGAGACGGGGAGAGAGCAGGCAAGAAGGGGAGAGAGCAGGCAAAAAAGGAGAGGGAGCAGGCGAGAAGGAGAGAGAGCAGGCGAGAAGGGGAGAGAGTAGGCGAGAAGGGGAGAGAGCAAGAGAGAAGGAGAGAGAGCAGGAGAGAAGGGGAAAGAGCAGGCAAGAAGGGGAGAGAGCAAGCAAGAAGGAGAGAGAGCAAGCGAGAAGGGCAGAGAGAGCAGGAGACAAGGGGAGAGAGTAAGCCAGAAGGAGAGAGAGCAGGAGAGAAGAGGAGAGAGCAGGAAAGAAGGGGAGAGAGCAGGATAGAAGGGGAGAGAGCAAGAAAGAAGGCGAGAGAACAAGATAGAAGGGGAGAGAGCAGGACAGAGAGCAGGAGAGAAGGGGAGAGAGCAGGAGAGAAGAAGAGAAAGCAGGAGAGGAGGTGAGAGCGCAGGAAAGAGGGGGATAGAGCAGGAGAGAGAGCAGGTGAGAAGGGGAGAGAGCAGGTGAGAAGGAGAGGGAGCAGGCGAGAAGGAGATTGAGCAGGCGAGAAGGAGAGAGAGCAGGAGAGAAGGGGAGAGAGTAGGCGAGAAGGGGAGAGAGCAAGAGAGAAGGAGAGAGAGAGCAGGAGAGAAGGGGAAAGAGCAGGCAAGAAGGGGAGAGAGCAAGCAAGAAGGAGAGAGAGCAAGTGAGAAGGAGAGAGAGAGCAGGAGAGAAGGGGAAAGAGCAGGCAAGAAGGGGAGAGAGCAAGCAAGAAGGAGAGAGAGCAAGTGAGAAGGAGAGAGAGAGAGCAGGAGAGAAGGGGAGAGAGTAAGCCAGAAGGAGAGAGAGCAGGAGAGAAGAGGAGAGAGCAGGAAAGAAGGGGAGAGAGCAGGATAGAAGGGGAGAGAGCAAGAAAGAAGGTGAGAGAACAAGATAGAAGGGGAGAGAGCAGGACAGAGAGCAGGAGAGAAGGGGAGAGAGCAGGAGAGAAGCAGAGAAAGCAGGAGAGAAGGTGAGAGCGCAGGAAAGAGGGGGATAGAGCAGGAGAGAGAGCAGGTGAGAAGGGGAGAGAGCAGGTGAGAAGGGGAGAGAGCAGGCGAGAAGGAAAGAGAGCAGGTGAAAAATGGGGAGAGAGCAGGTGAAAAAAGGGGAGAAAGCAGGTGAAAGAAGGGGAGAGAGAGCAGGAAAGAAGAGGTTTAGAGCAGGAGTGAGAGCAGGTGAGAAGGGGAGAGGGCAGGTGAGAAGGGGAGAGAGCAGGCGAGAAGGAAAGAGAGCAGGTGAAAAAAGGGGAGTGAGCAGGTGAAAAAATGGGAGAGAGCAGGTGAAAGAAGGGGAGAGAGAGCAGGAAAGAAGGGGAGAGAGCAGGAAAGAAAGGGAGAGAGCAGACGAGAAGGAGAAAGAGCAGGAAAGCAGAGGAGAAAGCAGGAGACAAGGGGAGAGAGCAAGTAAGAAGGGGAGAGAGCATGAGAGAAGGAAAGAGACCAGTAAAGAAGGGGAGAGAGCAGGAAAGAAGGGGAGAGAGCAGGAGAGATAGCAGGAAAGAAGGGAGAGAGTAGGAGAGAAGGGGAGAGTGCAGGAAAGAAGGGAAGATAGCAGGAGAAAAGGGGAGAGAGCAGGAGAGAAAGGGAAGAGAGCAGGAGAGAAGGGGAAAGAGCAGTGAAGCAGGGGAGAGAGAGCAGGAAAGAAGGGAAGAGAGAAAGAGAGAGCAGTAAAAAGGGGGAGAGAGCAGGAGAGAAGGGAAGAGAGTATTAGAGAAGAATTTGAGAGAGCAGGAAAGAAGGGAAGAGAGAAGGAAAGGAGAGAGAGCAAGAGAGAAGAGGAGAGAGCAGGAAAGAAGGGGAGAGAGCAGGAAAGAAGGGGAGAGAGCTGATAAGAAGGAGAGAGAGCAGGAAAGAAGGAGAGAGAGCAGGAGAGAAGGTGAGAGTGCAGTAAAGCAGGGGAGAGAGCAGGAAAGATGGGGAGAGAGCAGATAAGAAGGAGAGAGAGCAGGAAAGAAGGAGAGAAAGAGCAGGGAAGATGGGGAGAGAGCAGGAGAGAAGGGGAGAGAGCAGGTGAAAGAAGGGGAGAGATCATGTGAAAGAAGGGGAGAGAGCAGGTGAAAGAAGGGGAGAGAGAGCAGGAAAGACGGAGAGAGAGAGCAGGGAAGATGGGGACAGAGCAGAACCGAGAGCAGGAGAGAAGCATAGAGAGCAGGAGAGAAGGTGAGAGTGCAGGAAAGCAGGGGATATAGCAGGTGAGAAGGAAAGAGAGCAGGAGAGAAGAATGGAAGAGAGCAGGAGAGAATGGAGTATAGCACGAGAGAAGGTGAGAGTGCAGGGAAGCAGGGGATAGAGCAGGAGAGAGCAGGAGAGAGCAGGAGAAAAGTGGAGAGAGCAGGAGAAAAGGAGACAGCAGGAGAAAAGGAGAGAGAGCAGGAGAAAAGGAGAGAGAGAAGGAGAAAAGGGAAGAAAGCAGAAGAGAAGGGAGAGAGCAGGAGAGGGGATGGCAGAAGAGAAGTGAGAGAGCAGAAAGGAAGGGGAGAGAGCATTAAAGAAGGGGAGAGAGCAGGAGAGGGGGATGGCAGAAGAGAAGGGGAGAAAGCAGGAAAGAAGAGGAGAGAGCAGGAAAAAAGGAGAGAGAGCAGAAGAGAAGAAGAGTGAGCAGGAAAGCAGGGGAGAGAGCAGAAGAGAAGGAGAGTGAGCAGTAAAGCAGGGGAGAAAGCAGGAGAGAAGGGGAGAGAAAAGGGGAGAGAGCAGGAGAGAATGAGAAAGAGCAGTAAAGAAGGGGAGAAAGCAGGAGAGAAGGGGAGAGAGCAGGAGAGAAGGGGAGAGAGCAGGAGAGAAGGAGAGAGAGCAGTAAAGAAGGGGAGTGAGCAGGAAAGAAAGGGAGAGAGCATGAGAGATAGCACGAAAGAAGGGAGAGAGCAGGAGAGAAGGTGAGAGTGCAGGAGAGAAGGGAAGAGAGCACGAGAGAAGGGGAGAGAGCAGGAGAGAAGGGGAGAGAATAGGGAAGTAGGGGAGAGAGAGCAGGAAAGAAGGGGAGAGAGAAAGAGAGAAGGGGAGAGAGCAGATAAGAAGGAGAGATAGCAGGACAAAAGGAAACAGTCGGAGAAAAGGAGACAGAGCAGGAGAAAAAGGGAGAGAGCAGGAGAAAAGAGGAGAGAGCAGAAGAGAAGGGGAGAGAGCAGGAGAAGGGGAGTGCAGAAGAGAAGGGGAGAGAGCAGAAAGGAAGGCGAGAGAGCAGGAAAGAAGGGTAGAGAGCAGGAAAGAAGGGGAGAGAGCAGGAAAGAAGGAGAGAGAGCAGGATAGAAAGGGAGTGAGTAGAAGAGAAGGAGAGAGAGCAGGAAAGCAGGGAAGAAAGCAGGAGAGAAGGGGAGAGAGCAGGAGAGAAAGGGAGAGAGCAAGAGAGAAGGAGAGAGAGCAGTAAAGAAGGGGAGAGAGCAGGAAAGAAGAGGGGAGAGCAGGAGAGATAGCAGAAAAGAAGGGAGAGAGCAGGAGAGAAGGGGAGAGTGCAGAAGAGAAGGGAAGAGAGCAGGAGAGAAGGTAGAGAGCAGGAGAGAAGGGGAGAGTGCAGGAGAGAAGGGGAGAGAGCAGAGAAGTAGGGGAGAGAGAGCAGGAAAGAAGGGGAGAGAGAAAGAGAGAGAGCAGGAAAGAAGGGGGAGAGAGCAGGAGAGAAGGGGAGAGAGCATGAGAGAAGAAGTTGAGAGAGCAGGAAAGAAGGGAAAAGAGAAGGAAAGAAGGAGAGAGAGCAAGAGATAAGGGGAGAGAGCAGGAAAGAAGGAGAGAGAGCAGGAAAGAACGGGAGAGAGCAAGAAAGAAGGGGAGAGCACAGGCGAGAAGGGGAGAGAGCAGGAGTAAAGGAGAGAAAGCAGGAAAGAAGGAGAGAGAGCAGGAAAGAAGGAGAGAAAGCAGGAGAGAAGGGGAGAGAGCAGGAGATAATGGGAGAGAGCAGGAGAGAAGGGGGGAGAGCAGAAGAGAAGGAGAGAGAGAGCAGAAGAGAAGGAGAGAGAGCAGGAGAGAAGGGGTGAGAGCAGGAAAGAAGGCGGGAGAACAGGAGAGAGAGCAGCAGAGAAGGGGAGAGAGCAGGCGAGAAGGGGAGAGAGCACGTGAGAAGGAGAGAGAGCAGGCGAGAAGGAGAGAGAGCAGGCGAGAAGGGGAAAGAGCAGGTGTAACAGAACCTTACCTTTGTCTGGGAACATTTATTACTACCCTGGCCCTTTAACTGTTTGGAATGTTTTTGATGATATGTAACTGTCATGCTGAGTTCAGTTATTAAAGTTTTTCTCTGATGGTTGATACCAACTTCACTTTTACACAGCAGCTTGCCAGGGAAAAGGACGTCTCCAACGGCTGATACCCTCTCACTACCGGGGTTGCTGTTACATTTGGTTGGCAGCGATGGGATGGTCCTTTTATCCAGAGAGCAAGTGCTGAATGGAATCTCAGTACGCCAAGCTGAAAAGACTCACACTAAAAGATTTATTGGAGAGTCGTGGTAGGAATGCCAGTAACAGGCCACGGAGGGAGCTGATAGCTGACCTGCTGGAGCTGGACGAAATGGATAGATCCATGGAAGTAACGGAGCCCCTTACATCTTTCAGCGAGGACGATGTAATTACTGGTATTGTACAGCGGAGATTATCCTTGTATCCAGAAATGTCCGTGGAACTAATAAACCAGCTGCTCCGGGAAACAAGGGAGGAGATATAAACTAAGAGGAGACAAGAAACGGAACTGGTAAGAGCTAGACAGCCCATTACACAGGCAGTTCCTACCCCCCCCCCACCCACTGCTACAGTAAAGAAAATACCGTTCACTGCATTTAAAGCTTTTGTAGAAAGTGAGGAGGAAATAGATGGATATTTGGCTGACTTTGAGAGGCAGTGCTCACTACACCAGGTACCACCAGACCAATGGGTCATTATTTTGTCTGGGAAATTGTCGGGCAAAGCCAATGAAGCCTTTCGGGCTCTTGCTCCAGAGGATATTTTACAATATCAGCAAGTTAAAAAGGCACTGCTAACCCAATATGCGGTAACCCCAGAAGCATACCACCGTCGCTTCCGGGAGTCCAAGAAGAAGGCTGTGGACACCCACATGGAATGGGCAAACACAATACAAAGGGTGGCATCACATTGGGTGCGAGGGTGCAATGCCAACACCGGAGAAGAAGTGTTACAGTTGTTCTTGATGGAACTTTTCTTTCAAGATCTGGCTGCGGATATACAGGACTGGGTGAGAGATCGCCGCCCTGCCAACTTAACTGAGGCAGCACGACTAGCAGATGAATATGCAGAAACAAGGAAGGTGAGCCAAGGTACCACACGACCAGCACCTAGAACAGAGGCACGCACCCCAACCTACGCTGCACGCACAGAATTTCGGGCTCCAGTACCCCCAGGACCTCCATGCCCTCAGGGGTCTTACAACCAGCCCCGGGAATCTTACAAAGTGACATGTCATCACTGCAGCAACGCAGGGCATATTGCCCATTATTGCCCTTTGAGATCAGCCAATAACGAATGGAGGCGCACAACACCCCACACAGAGACCCCGCCATCACGTCCCTCTGCTGCTCACTGCCTGGAAATCAACGGGAGCCCTGAGGAGTGTTTGGGAATCTTGTATGAGGCCAACCCCGTACAGGCTACCTCCCCGGATAACCGCCAGCATCACCACCAAGAGGTGCGTGTAAATGGACAGATAGCACAAGGCTTAAGAGACACTGGCGCTACCATCACTTTGGTGCAGAAGCATCTCGTGAAACCAGAACATGTATCTAATCGTACCGTTGCTGTTTGTGTCGCGGGGGGGCTTTTTTTCGCTTACCCACCGCCTGGGTACACTTGGATTAGGGAGTCGGGTTGGGAAAGACCACAGTAGGCATCATGGACAATTTACCTGCTGAGGTCGTGCTGGGCAATGATATTGGCCCTCTAGCCTCATTTTTTTTACCCACGACTGCTGCTGCTTGTCCCGTGACCACCCGCTTACAGACCCGTACCGAGGACTATCCTATAACATGTCGGGAGACCCAGGTAAGCCACAAGCAGACACTTAGCACTAACGCCACAGAGAGACTCATAGCGTGGGACACCCTCGAAGAGTTTGGGAGGGAAACTAGACAGGACCCCACCCTCCAAAAGTACCGAGAATTAGCCGACAAGAGAGGGGATGAGCGGGAACGTTTTATATTGGAGGAGGACAGGTTATATAGATTGACCGAAGGCAGAAAGAGATGCTGTGTCCCTTCGCAGAAGCGCCAACTCGTAGTACCCAGAAAGTACTGGTTGGAACTTCTCCGAATTGCCACGACATTACGTTGGCAGGGCATCTAGAGGGTAACCGCACCACCTACAGGATCACCCAGATCTTCTTTTGGCCAGGGATCTCGAGGGATGTGCGGCGTTACTGCAGCACTTGTGATGTATGCCAACGAGTAGGAAAGAGGGGGGATCACCTTAAAGCCCGACTGTCACCTATGCCCGTGATCGAGGAACCATTTAGCAGAGTGCCAGTCGACCTCGTAGGACCCCTACCTAACCCCAGCCCTTCGGGTAAGAAGTATATTCTTACAGTAGTGGACTATGCTACTCGCTACCCAGAAGCCGTTGCTCTGACGAATATCCAGGCTGACACGGTCGCCAGTGCGCTAGTCGGGATATTCACCAGAGTGGGATTTCCTCAGGAAATCCTATCTGACTGAGGAACCCAGTTCACCGCAGACCTAACTCAGCAGCTATGGAAGGTCTGCTGTGTCAAAACCCTGCTTAGTTCACCATACCATCCTCAAACTAACGGTCTCTGTGAACGCTTTAATGGTACCCTAAAGCAATTGCTACGGACCTTTGCAGTGGAATACAGAGACTGGGAGCGATTTTTGCCACACCTCTTGTTCGCATATCGAGGGGTGCCGCAGGAATCCACAGGGTTCTCCCCCTTCAAGTTGCTCTATGGACGGCGGTTGCGAGGCCCCCTCGACCTCATCCAGGAGCACTGGGAGGGAGAGATGGAGCATGAGGGGGTCCCTATCGTACCTTATGTGCTGGAGATGGATGCGGGACCGCATGGGGCACCTAGCCAGGATGGCCCGAGAACACCTCCAGGCGGCACAAGGCCGTCAAAAACATTGGTACGATTGGGACGCTAGGCTGAGAACGTTCCAAGTAGGTCAGAAAGTCCTGATGCTTAGACCTGTTAAAGGAAATAAACTGCAGACATCATGGCAGGGCCCTTCAAGGTGGTGGCACAGGTCTGTGACATCACCTATGTATTTGCCAGTAGCAAGGACGAAAGGATACAGAAGTCCTTTCATATAAACTTATTAAAAGAGTACCAGGAAAGGCCCGAAGATATAGCAGCCATATGTATCCCGGCCACTGAAGACCCTGACAACCTCCCCATCCCAGATCTGTTAGCCGATGCCGAGCCTAAAACTCCTCTTAATACAGTGCAGCTAGGGGAGCGATTAACTCCCACAGAAAGGGAGCAACTCCAACAATTACTAGCTAAGAAAGGCTTGACGTTTTCCCAGGAGCCCGGTTACACACCCTTAGCGACCCATTATGTCGAAACCCCAGGACAAACCCCTCTCAGACAGACTCCCTATAGATTCCCCGAAGCCGTAAAAGAAGAGATGAGAAAAGAGATTCAGGAGATGTTAAAACTAGGAGTTATAGAGCCATCCGACAGCCCCTGGGCATCCCCAGTCGTCCTAGTCCCCAATAAGGACGGAACGACCCGGTTCTGTATATACTATCGACGCATCAATGACTGAACCGTGACAGACGCATACCCCATGCCCCGAGTGGACGAACTATTAGATCGTATTGCCAGGGGACGATATCTGACCACCATCGATCTGTGCAAAGGGTACTGGCAGATTCCCTTGGCCAAGGACGCTATCCCTAAGTCGGCGTTTGTCACCCCGTTTGGCTTGTACCAGTTTAAGGTCATGCCCTTCGGGATGAAAAACGCCCCAGCTACATTTCAGCGCTTAGTGGACCGCCTCCTTGATGGCTTCCAGGATTTCGCTTGTGCGTACCTGGATGACATTGCGATCTATAGTGAGACTTGGGGGGAGCACATGAGACACATAGAGGCTGTGCTGGATCCGATTAGGGCCACCGGCCTAACCCTGAAACCAGAGAAATTTAATTTTGGTATGGCTGAAGTCCAGTACTTGGGACACAGAGTGGGGTGTGGGAAACAATGACCAGAACCCGCTATGGTAGAGGCTATAGCCAATTGGCCCACACCCCACACTAAGACTCAAGTGTTAGCATTCTTAGGGACAGCAGGGTACTACAGGAAATTTATCCCTGACTACAGCGCCATCGCGAAACCCCTGACAGATTTAACAAAGAAAAATTTACCTAGGATAGTCCTGTGGTATCCCGCCTGTGAAACAGCGTTCCAAACCCTGAAACAAGCCTTGATCAACGCACCTGTTTGGTTTGCCCCCCTCCCTAACAAAAGATTTGTTGTCCACACAGATGTGTCCATGTACAGACTGGGGGCAGTGCTAAGCCAGGTCGGAGAAGATGGGGGGGGGGGACACTCTGTCGCATACCTGAGTCGAAAACTATTGCCCAGGGAAGTGAGTTATGCGGCAGTGGAAAAAGAGTGTCTAGCCCTGGTCTGGGCTCTAAAGAAGCTCACCCCATACATTTATGGTCAGGAATTCACCCTGATCACAGACCACAACCCCCTAGTATGGCTGAACCGAGTGGCTGGGGACCATGGACGATTACTGAGATGGAGCTTGGCCCTAAAACCGTATAAGTTTTCCATTCAATATCGCCCTGGCCGGTTCAATGCGAACACAGACGGACTGTCCAGGCAAACGGAACTTTTACCTTAACAGCAGACCGGACAGCCCCTAGTTGACCCGAAAAGGATCAATCCGGGTCTGCCAGAGTGTTCCACAAAGGCGGAGCAGTGCAACAGAACATTACCTTTGCCTGGGAACATTTATTACTACACTGGCCCTTTAACTGTTTGGAATGTTTTTGATGATATGTAACTGTCATGCTGAGTTCAGTTATTAAAGTTTTTCTCTGATGGTTGATACCAACTTCACTTTTACACAGCAGCTTGCCAGGGAAAAGGACGTCTCCAACGGCTGATACCCTCTCACTACCGGGGTAGCCATTACAGCAGGCGAGAAGGGGAGAAATAACGCAAGGAGAGAGAGAGAGAGCAGGAGAGAGCAGGATAGAAGGGGAGAGAGCAGGAAAGAAGGGGAGAGAGCAGGAAAGAAGGCGAGAGAGCAAGAAAGAAGGGGAGAGAGCAGGACAGAAAGAAGGAGCAGGTGAGAAGGGGAGAGAGCAGGCAAGAAGGGGAGAGAGCAGGCGAGAAGGAGAGAGAGCAGGTGAAAGAAGGGGAGAGAGCAGGTGAAAGAAGGGGAGAGAGAGCAGGAAAGAAGTGGGGAGAGCAGGAAAGAAGTGGAGAGAGCAGGAGTGAAGGAGAGAGAGCAGGAGAGAAGTGGAGGGAGCAAGAGAGAAGGGAAGAGAGCAGGAGAGAAGGAGAGAGAGCAGTAAAGAATGGGAGAGAGCAGGAAAAAAGGGGAGAGAGCAGGAGAGAAGGGGAGAGAGCAGGAGAGAAAGGAAGATAGCAGGAAAAAAGGGAGAGAGCAGGAGAGAAGGGGAGAGAGCAGGAGAGAAGCAGAGAGAGCAGGAGAGAGAGAGCATGAGAGGGGGAGGCAGAAGAGAAGAGGAAAGAGCAGGAAAGAAGGGGAGAGAGCAGGAAAGAAGGGGAGAGAGCAGGAGAGAAGGGGAGAGAGCAGGAGTGAAGGAGGGCAAGCAGAAAAAAAGGAGAGCAGGAAAGAAGGAGAGAGCAGGAGAGAAAGAGAGAGAGGAGGAGAGAGAGAAGGGGAGAGAGCAGGAGAGAAGTGTAGAGAGCCTGAGAAAAATAGAGAGAGCAGGAGAGTGGGGAGAGAGCAGGAGAGGGGTGTGGAGAGAGCAGGAGAGGGGGGAGAGCAGAAGAGGAGAGAGAGAGCAGAAGAGAAGGGGAGAGAGCAGGAAAGAAGGAGAGAGAGCAGGAGAGAAAGCAGGCGAGAAGCAGAGAGAGCAGGGGAGAAGGGGAGAGAGCAGGAAAGAAGGGGAGATAGCAGGAAAGAAGGGGAGAGACCAAGAAAGAAGGTGAGAGAGCAAGAAAGAAGAGGAGAGAGTAGGAAAGATGGTGAGAGAGCAGGCGAAAGAAGGTGATAGAGCAGGAGAAAAGGAGAGAGAGCAGGAGAAAAGGAGAAAGAGAAGGAAAGTAGGGGAGAGAGCAGAACAGAGAGCAGGAGAGATGAAGAGAGAGCAAGGAAGCAGGGGAGAGAGCAGGAGAGAGAGCAGGAGAGAAGGGGAGAGAGCGGAGAGAAGGGGAGAGAGCAGGAAAGAAGGAGAGAGAGCAGGAAAGCAGGAGAGAGAGCAGGCGAGAAGGCGAGAGAGCAGGCGAGAAGGGGAGAGAGCAAGCGAGAAGGAGCGAAAGCAGGCAAAAGAAGGTGATAGAGCAGGAGAGAAGGGGAGAGAGCAGGAGAAAAAGAGAAAGAGAAGGAAAGTAGCGGAGAGAGCAGAACAAAGAGCAGGAGAGAAGGAGAGAGAGCAGGGAAGCAGAGGAGAGAGCAGGAGAGAGAGCGGGAGAGAAGGGGAGAGAGCAGGAAAGAAGGAGAGAGAGCAAGAGAAATGGGAAGAGAGCAGGAGAAAAGGAGAGAGAGAATGAGAGGGGGGCAGAAGAAAAGGAGAGAGAGCAGTAGAGAAGGAGAGAGAGCAGGAGAGAAGGTGAGAGCATAGAGAAGCAGGGGAGAGAGCAGGAAAGAAGTGGAGAGAGAATGAGAGAGAGCAGAAAAGTAGGGGAGAGAGCAGGAGAGAAGGGAGAGAGCATGAGAGAAGAAGTTAAGAGAGCAGGAAAGAAGGAGAGAGAGCAAGAGAGAAGAGAAGAGAGCAAGAAAGAAGGAGAGAGAGCAGGAAAGAAGGAGAGAGAGCAAGAGAAAAGGGAAGAGAGCAGGAGAAAAGGAGAGAGAGAAGGAGATGGGGCAGAAGAGAAAGAGAGAGAGCAGGAGAGAAGGGGAGAGAGCAGGAAAGAAGGAAAGAGAGCAGGAGAGAGCAGGAGAGAGAGAAGGAGAGAGAGCAGGAAAGAAGGGGAGAGAGCAGGAAAGAAGGGGAGAGACCAAGAAAGAAGGCGAGAGAGCAAGAAAGAAGAGGAGAGAGTAGGAAAGATGGTGAGAGAGCAGGCAAAAGAAGGTGATAGAGCAGGAGAAAAGGAGAAAGAGCAGGAGAAAAGGAGAAAGAGAAGGAAAGTAGGGGAGAGAGCAGAACAGAGAGCAGGAGAGATGAAGAGAGAGCAAAGAAGCAGGGGAGAGAGCAGGAGAGAGAGCAGGAGAGAAGGGGAGAGAGCGGAGAGAAGGGGAGAGAGCAGGAAAGAAGGAGAGAGGGCAGGAAAGCAGGAGAGAGAGCAGGCGAGAAGGCGAGAGAGCAGGCGAGAAGGGGAGAGAGCAAGCGAGAAGGAGCGAAAGCAGGCAAAAGAAGGTGATAGAGCAGGAGAGAAGGGGAGAGAGCAGGAGAAAAAGAGAAAGAGAAGGAAAGTAGCGGAGAGAGCAGAACAAAGAGCAGGAGAGAAGGAGAGAGAGCAGGGAAGCAGAGGAGAGAGCAGGAGAGAGAGCGGGAGAGAAGGGGAGAGAGCAGGAAAGAAGGAGAGAGAGCAAGAGAAATGGGAAGAGAGCAGGAGAAAAGGAGAGAGAGAATGAGAGGGGGGCAGAAGAAAAGGAGAGAGAGCAGTAGAGAAGGAGAGAGAGCAGGAGACAAGGTGAGAGCATAGAGAAGCAGGGGAGAGAGCAGGAAAGAAGTGGAGAGAGAATGAGAGAGAGCAGAAAAGTAGGGGAGAGAGCAGGAGAGAAGGGAGAGAGCATGAGAGAAGAAGTTAAGAGAGCAGGAAAGAAGGAGAGAGAGCAAGAGAGAAGAGGAGAGAGCAAGAAAGAAGGAGAGAGAGCAGGAAAGAAGGAGAGAGAGCAAGAGAAAAGGGAAGAGAGCAGGAGAAAAGGAGAGAGAGAAGGAGATGGGGCAGAAGAGAAAGAGAGAGAGCAGGAGAGAAGGGGAGAGAGCAGGAAAGAAGGAAAGAGAGCAGGAGAGAGCAGGAGAGAGAGAAGGAGAGAGAGCAGGAAAGAAGGGCAGAGAGCAGAACAGAGAGCAGGAGAGAATGGAAGATAGCTGGAAAGATTGGGTTGAGAGCAGGAGAGAGAGCAGGTGAAAAGGGGAGAGAGCAGCGAAGAAGGGGAGAGAGCAGGCGAGAAGGAGAGAGAGCAGGTGAAAGATGGGGAGAAAGCAGGTGAAAGAATGTTAAAGAGGAGGTGAAAGAAGGGGAGAGAGAGTAGGAAAGAAGGGGAGAGAGCAGGAAAGAAGGGGAGAGAGCAGGAGTAAAGGATAGATAGCAGGTAAGAAGGGGAGAGAGCAGAAGAGAAGGAGAGAGAGCAAGAATGCAGAGGAGAAAGCAGGAAAGAAGTGGAGAGAGTAGGAGAGAAGGGGAGAGAGCGGGAGGGAAGGAGAGAGAGCAGTAAAGAGGGGAGAGAGCAGGAAAGAGGGGGAGAGAGCAGGAGAGATAGCAGGAAAGAAGGGAGAGAGTAGGAGAGAAGGGGAGAGTGCAGGAGAGAAGGGAAGACAGCAGGAGATAAGGGGAGAGAGCAGGAGAGAAGGGGAGAGAGCAGGGTAGCAGGGTAGAGAGAGCAGGAAAGAAGGGGAGAGAGAAAGAGAGAGCAGGAAAGAAAGGGGAGAGATCAGGAGAGAAGGGGAGAGAGCATGAGAGAAGAAGTTGAGAAAGCAGGAAAGAAGGGAAGAGAGCAGGATAAGAGAGAAAGCAAGAGAGAAGGGGAGAGAGCAGGAAAGAAGGGGAGAGAGCAAATAAGAAGGAGAGAGAGCAGGAGAGAAGGAGAGAGAGCAGGAGAGAAGGGGAGAGAGCAGGAGAGAAGGGGAAAGAGCAGGAGAGAGGGGGAGAGAGCAGGAGAGAAGTTGAGAGAGCAGGAGAGAAGCAGAGAGAGCAGGAGAGAGAGCGGGAGAGGGGAGGGCAGAAGAGAAAAAGAAAGAGCAGGAGAGAAGGGGAGAGAGCAGGGAAGAAGGGGAGAGATCAGGAAAGAAGGGGAGAGAGCAGGAGAGATGGTGAGAGAGCAGGCGAAAGAAGGTGATAGAGCAGGAGAAAAGGAGAGAGAGCAGGAGAAAAGGAGAAAGAGAAGGAAAGTAGGGGAGAGAGCAGAACAGAGAGCAGGAGAGATGAAGAGAGAGCAAGGAAGCAGGGGAGAGAGCAGGAGAGAAGGGGAGAGAGCGGAGAGAAGGGGAGAGAGCAGGAAAGAAGGAGAGAGAGCAGGACAGAAGGAGAGAGAGCAGGCGAGAAGGCGAGAGAGCAGGCGAGAAGGGGAGAGAGCAAGCGAGAAGGAGCGAAAGCAGGCAAAAGAAGGTGATAGAGCAGGAGAGAAGGGGAGAGAGCAGGAGAAAAAGAGAAAGAGAAGGAAAGTAGCGGAGAGAGCAGAACAAAGAGCAGGAGAGAAGGAGAGAGAGCAGGGAAGCAGAGGAGAGAGCAGGAGAGAGAGCGGGACAGAAGGGGAGAGAGCAGGAAAGAAGGAGAGAGAGCAAGAGAAATGGGAAGAGAGCAGGAGAAAAGGAGAGAGAGAATGAGAGGGGGGCAGAAGAAAATGAGAGAGAGCAGTAGAGAAGGAGAGAGAGCAGGAGACAAGGTGAGAGCATAGAGAAGCAGGGGAGAGAGCAGGAAAGAAGTGGAGAGAGAATGAGAGAGAGCAGAAAAGTAGGGGAGAGAGCAGGAGAGAAGGGAGAGAGCATGAGAGAAGAAGTTAAGAGAGCAGGAAAGAAGGAGAGAGAGCAAGAGAGAAGAGGAGAGAGCAAGAAAGAAGGAGAGAGAGCAGGAAAGAAGGAGAGAGAGCAAGAGAAAAGGGAAGAGAGCAGGAGAAAAGGAGAGAGAGAAGGAGATGGGGCAGAAGAGAAAGAGAGAGAGCAGGAGAGAAGGGGAGAGAGCAGGAAAGAAGGAAAGAGAGCAGGAGAGAGCAGGAGAGAGAGAAGGAGAGAGAGCAGGAAAGAAGGGCAGAGAGCAGAACAGAGAGCAGGAGAGAATGGAAGATAGCTGGAAAGATTGGGTTGAGAGCAGGAGAGAGAGCAGGTGAAAAGGGGAGAGAGCAGCGAAGAAGGGGAGAGAGCAGGCGAGAAGGAGAGAGAGCAGGTGAAAGATGGGGAGAAAGCAGGTGAAAGAATGTTAAAGAGGAGGTGAAAGAAGGGGAGAGAGGGTAGGAAAGAAGGGGAGAGAGCAGGAAAGAAGGGGAGAGAGCAGGAGTAAAGGATAGATAGCAGGTAAGAAGGGGAGAGAGCAGAAGAGAAGGAGAGAGAGCAAGAATGCAGAGGAGAAAGCAGGAAAGAAGTGGAGAGAGTAGGAGAGAAGGGGAGAGAGCGGGAGAGAAGGACAGGAAAGAAGGGAGAGAGTAGGAGAGAAGGGGAGAGTGCAGGAGAGAAGGGAAGACAGCAGGAGATAAGGGGAGAGAGCAGGAGAGAAGGGGAGAGAGCAGGGTAGCAGGGTAGAGAGAGCAGGAAAGAAGGGGAGAGAGAAAGAGAGAGCAGGAAAGAAAGGGGAGAGATCAGGAGAGAAGGGGAGAGAGCATGAGAGAAGAAGTTGAGAAAGCAGGAAAGAAGGGAAGAGAGCAGGATAAGAGAGAAAGCAAGAGAGAAGGGGAGAGAGCAGGAAAGAAGGGGAGAGAGCAAATAAGAAGGAGAGAGAGCAGGAGAGAAGGAGAGAGAGCAGGAGAGAAGGGGAGGGAGCAGGAGAGAAGGGGAAAGAGCAGGAGAGAGGGAGAGAGAGCAGGAGAGAAGTTGAGAGAGCAGGAGAGAAGCAGAGAGAGCAGGAGAGAGAGCGGGAGAGGGGAGGGCAGAAGAGAAAAAGAAAGAGCAGGAGAGAAGGGGAGAGAGCAGGAAAGAAGGGGAGAGAGCAGGAAAGAATGGGAGAGAGCATGAAAGAAGGGGAGAAAGCAGGAGTGAAGGAGGGTGAGCAGGAAAGAAGGAGAGAGAGCAGGATAGAAGGGGAGAGAGCAGGAGAGAAATGGAGAGCGCAGGAGAGAGAGAAGGGGAGAGAGCAGTAGAGAAGTGGAGAGAGCAGGAGAAAAGGAGAGAGAGCAGGAGAAAAGGAGAGAGAACAGGGGAGAAAAGTAGAGAGAGCAGGAGAGTGGGGGAGAGAGCAGGGGAGGGGTGGAGAGAGCAGGAGAATGGGCAAGCAGAAGAGATGGAGAGAGAGCAGTAGAGAAGGGGAGAGAGTAGGAAAGAAGGAGAGAGAGCAGGAGAGAGAGCAGGCGAGAAGGGGAGAGAGCAGGGGAGAAGGGGAGAGAGCAGGTGAGAAGGCGAGAGAGAGCAGGCAAGAAGAAGAGAGAGAGCAGGCGAGGAGGCGAGAGAGCAGGCGAGAGAGCAGGTGAAAGAAGGGGAGAGAGCAGAAAAGAAGGGGAGAGAGCAGGAAAGAAGGAGAGAGAGAAAGAGAAAAGGGAAAAGAGCAGGAGAAAATGAGAGAGAGAATGAGAGTAGGGCAGAAGAGAAGGAGAGAGAGCAGGAGAGAATGGGAGAGAGCAGGAGAGAATGGGAGAGCAGGAGAGAAGGAGAGAGAGAGCAGGAGACAAGGCGAGAGTGCAGAGAAGCATAGGAGAGAGAGAGCAGGAAAGAAGTGGAGAGAGAAAGAGAGAGAGCAGAAGAGAAGGGGAGAGAGCAGGAGAGAAGGGAAGAGAGCATGAGAGAAGTTGAGAGAGCAAGAGAAAAGGAAAGAGAGCAGGAAAGAAGGAGAGAGAGCAAGAGAGAAGAGGAGAGAGCAGGAAAGAAGGAGAGAGAGCAGGAAAGAATGAGAGAGAGCAAGAGAAAAGGGAAGAGAGCAGGAGAAAAGGAGAGAGAGAAGGAGAGGGGGCAAAAGGGAAGGAGAGAGAGCAGGAGAGAAGGGGAGAGAGCAGGAAAGAAGGAGAGAGAGCAGGAGAGAAGGAGAGAGAGCACAAAAGAAGGGGAGAGAGCAGGAGAGAAGGGAGAGAGCAGGAGAGAAGTGGAGAAAAGGAGAGAGAGCAGGAAAGAAGGAGAGAGAGCAGGAAAGAAGGAGAGAGAGCAAAAGAAAAGGGTAGAGAGCATAAGAAAAGGAGAGAGAGAAGGAGAGGGGGCAGAAGAGAAGGAGAGAGAGCAGGAGAGAAGGGGAGAGAGCAGGAAAGAAGGAGAGAGAGCAGGAGAGAAGGAGAGAGAGCAAGAAAGAAGGGGAGAGAGCAGGAGAGAAGCGCAGAGAGAAGGAGAGAGAGCAGGAGAGAAGGGGAGAGAGCAGGAGTAAAGGAGAGAGATCAGGAAAGAAGGGAAGAGAGCAGAAGAGAAGGAGAGTGAGCAGGAAAGCAGGGGAGAAAGCAGGAGAGAAATGGAAAGAGCAAGAAAGAAGGGGAAAGAGCAGGAGAGAAGGAGAGAAAGCAGTAAAGAAATGGAGAGAGCAGGAAATAAGGGGGAGAGCAGGAGAGATAGCAGAAAAGAAGGGAGAGAGCAGGAGAGAAGCTGAGAGAGCAGAAGATAGCAGGAGAGAGAGCAGGAGAAAAGGAGAGAGAGCAGGAAAGAAGGAGAGAGAGCAGGAAAGAAGGAGAGAGAGCAAAAGAAAAGGGTAGAGAGCATAAGAAAAGGAGAGAGAGAAGGAGAGGGGGCAGAAGAGAAGGAGAGAGAGCAGGAGAGAAGGGGAGAAAGCAGGAAAGAATTAGAGAGAGCAGGAGAGAAGGAGACAGAGCAAGAAAGAAGGGGAGAGAGCAGGAGAGAAGCGGAGAGAGCAGGAGAAAGCAGGATAGAGAGCAGGAGAGAAGGGGAGAGAGCAGGAGTAAAGGAGAGAGATCAGGAAAGAAGGGGAGAGAGCAGAAGAGAAGGAGAGAGAGCAGGAAAGCAGGGGAGAAAGCAGGAGAGAAATGGAAAGAGCAAGACAGAAGGGGAAAGAGCAGGAGAGAGGGAGAGAGAGCAGTAAAGAAATGGAGAGAGCAGGAAAGAAGGGGGAGAGCAGGAGAGATAGCAGAAAAGAAGGGAGAGAGCAGGAGAGAAGGGGAGAGTGCAGGAGAGAATGGAAGAGAGCCGGAGAGAAGCGGAGAGAGCAGAAGATAGCAGGAGAGAGAGCAGGAGAAAAGGAGAGAGAGCAGGAAAGAAGGAGAGAGAGCAGATAAGAAGGAGAGAGAGCAGGAGAGAAGGGGAGAGAGCAGGAGAAAAGGGGAGAGAGCAGTAGAGAAGGGGAGAGAGCAGGAGAGAAGGGGAGAGAGCAGGAGAGAAGCAAAGAGAGCAGGAGAGAGAGCAGGAGAGGGGAAGGGCAGAAGAGAAGGAGAAAGAGCAGAAGGGAAGGGGAAAAAGCAGGAAAGAAGGAGAGAGAGCACGAAAGAAGGGGAGAGAGCAGGAGAGAAGGGAGAGAGCAGGAGAGAAGCTGAGAGAGCAGAAGATAGCAGGAGAGAGAGCAGGAGAAAAGGAGAGAGAGCAGGAAAGAAGGAGAGAGAGCAGGAAAGAAGGAGAGAGAGCAAAATAAAAGGGTAGAGAGCATAAGAAAAGGAGAGAGAGAAGGAGAGGGGGGAGAGAGCAGGAAAGAAGGGGAGAGAGCAGGAGAGAAGCGGAGAGAGCAGGAGAGAGAGCAGGAGAGAAGGGGAGAGAGCAGGAGTAAAGGAGAGAGATCAGGAAAGAAGGGGAGAGAGCAGAAGAGAAGGAGAGCGAGCAGGAAAGCAGGGGAGAAAGCAGGAGAGAAATGGAAAGAGCAAGAAAGAAGGGGAAAGAGCAGGAGAGAAGGAGAGAAAGCAGTAAAGAAATGGAGAAAGCAGGAAAGAAGGGGGGAGAGCAGGAGAGATAGCAGAAAAGAAGGGAGAGAGCAGGAGAGAAGGGGAGAGTGCAGGAGAGAATGGAAGAGAGCCGGAGAGAAGCGGAGAGAGCAGAAGATAGCAGGAGAGAGAGCAGGAGAAAAGGAGAGAGAGCAGGAAAGAAGGAGAGAGAGCAGGAAAGAAGGTGAGAGAGCAGAAGAGAAGGAGAGAGAGCAGGAAAGCAGGGGAGAAAGCAGGAGAGAAATGGAAAGAGCAAGACAGAAGGGGAAAGAGCAGGAGAGAGGGAGAGAGAGCAGTAAAGAAATGGAGAGAGCAGGAAAGAAGGGGGAGAGCAGGAGAGATAGCAGAAAATAAGGGAGAGAGCAGGAGAGAAGGGGAGAGTGCAGGAGAGAATGGAAGAGAGCCGGAGAGAAGCGGAGAGAGCAGAAGATAGCAGGAGAGAGAGCAGGAGAAAAGGAGAGAGAGCAGGAAAGAAGGAGAGAGAGCAGATAAGAAGGAGAGAGAGCAGGAGGGAAGGGAAGAGAGCAGGAGAAAAGGGGAGAGAGCAGTAGAGAAGGGGAGAGAGCAGGAGAGAAGGGGAGAGAGCAGGAGAGAAGCAAAGAGAGCAGGAGAGAGAGCAGGAGAGGGGAAGGGCAGAAGAGAAGGAGAAAGAGCAGAAGGGAAGGGGAAAAAGCAGGAAAGAAGGAGAGAGAGCACGAAAGAAGGGGAGAGAGCAGGAGAGAAGGGAGAGAGCAGGAGAGAAGCTGAGAGAGCAGAAGATAGCAGGAGAGAGAGCAGGAGAAAAGGAGAGAGAGCAGGAAAGAAGGAGAGAGAGCAGGAAAGAAGGAGAGAGAGCAAAATAAAAGGGTAGAGAGCATAAGAAAAGGAGAGAGAGAAGGAGAGGGGGGAGAGAGCAGGAAAGAAGGGGAGAGAGCAGGAGAGAAGCGGAGAGAGCAGGAGAGAGAGCAGGAGAGAAGGGGAGAGAGCAGGAGTAAAGGAGAGAGATCAGGAAAGAAGGGGAGAGAGCAGAAGAGAAGGAGAGCGAGCAGGAAAGCAGGGGAGAAAGCAGGAGAGAAATGGAAAGAGCAAGAAAGAAGGGGAAAGAGCAGGAGAGAAGGAGAGAAAGCAGTAAAGAAATGGAGAAAGCAGGAAAGAAGGGGGGAGAGCAGGAGAGATAGCAGAAAAGAAGGGAGAGAGCAGGAGAGAAGGGGAGAGTGCAGGAGAGAATGGAAGAGAGCCGGAGAGAAGCGGAGAGAGCAGAAGATAGCAGGAGAGAGAGCAGGAGAAAAGGAGAGAGAGCAGGAAAGAAGGAGAGAGAGCAGGAAAGAAGGAGAGAGAGCAAAAGAAAAGGGTAGAGAGCATAAGAAAAGGAGAGAGAGAAGGAGAGGGGGCAGAATAGAAGGAGAGAGAGCAGGAGAGAAGGGGAGAAAGCAGGAAAGAAGGAGTGAGAGCAGAAGAGAAGGAGAGAGAGCAAGAAAGAAGCGGAGAGAGCAGGAGAGAAGCGGAGAGAGCAGGAGAGAGCAGGAGAGAGAGCAGGAGAGAAGGGGAGAAAGCAGGAGTAAAGGAGAGAGATCAGGAAAGAAGGGGAGAGAGCAGAAGAGAAGAAGAGAAAGCAGGAAAGCAGGGGAGAAAGCAGGAGAGAAATGGAAAGAGCAAGAAAGAAGGGGAAAGAGCAGGAGAGAAGGAGAGAAAGCAGTAAAGAAATGGAGAAAGCAGGAAAGAAGGG